>OZ026600.1:32078079-32105579 GCA_964020085.1 Micromussa lordhowensis
CTCCTCGATAGCACCCTTGCTTTTCAGCGTGACAATTTCATCATCAATTAATTGAAAGGAGGCTAGGAGGTTTTGGAACCCTTGTTTGCTTAGGTATACTATCAAATTCCAAATGATAGCCTGTTACAGTTTCCAGTATCCAAGGATCACTGGTGTGTTTACGCCAGTTTTCAACATGATTTTGCAGGTTGCCTGCATAAGCTTTAGGTACGTGATTCAGGCCTTGTCTGCTTGAGCCTTGAAAGTCTTTACTGAAGTTGCCGCATTGTTTCCCTTCCGATCCTGGTGCTGCTGTCTGCTGTAGCCTCTTGATCCTAAAAAAATGACCTCTCCTTCCACGTCTTGCAAACTGCTGGTTTTAATTGCTCTTATATTCAGGTATATAACGCCTAGTTGTACCAACCCTGGCCAGGGTCTTCCTTGAAATGTTATTCACTTCGCCAATATCCTTGATATGTTTAAGTAATTCATCACTGAACAGAAATGTAGTGACTGGATTTACTGAAATATCAGGTTTGAGAAATTCCCTTCTCTTCTGAGAAGCCAAATAAGATGCATGCCCAATTAGGGTGACAGCATCAGCTAACATCGGTAAAATTTCCATGGGCTGGATTGCTTTCTTGTCTACCATTGCTTTAACAACCGTGTCGAACAACAGCAACATTGGCTGCGCAGACTTAATTATATTTTTCTGAGCCTCTTGAAAACCAAGATCCCTACTCTTGGTTGCTCGTGGCAAATCATGCCAGAGCTCTGAATTTACCTTAGGAATACACAAAACCTTGCAATTCTCTGGAGTTTTATATTTATCTTGCAACTCCTTCAATGTAGTATCCAAAGGCTTTTTCGAACACGAATCATTTATGCGTTCAGCTTTAATGTCAACAACCTTCGGACCAAAACTTTCTGTCTCCTCGAATATCGAGGGTAAAAGTGTCTCGCTGGATTCCATCGTTTGAGAACCATTGCTGTGAGCGGCAGGGTTTCTCTCCGCTAAAATAGTAGCTGTAGGATCAAATCCCGAGTCGGGCAAGCGACCTGAAGTTCCAGATTCTGGAACCGACAGACGGATTTCTTGCTGACACGAAACCTTTCGAGATAACGACGACAAGAATTCCAAGATTTCACGAATGCCCGGCTGGTCTTTGAGACTATCAATGTCAAATTCCACATCTTCAAACTGAAACTCATCCTCTTGTACAGGTTTTTTAGCGTTGCTTGTCGGGTTAACTGACCCCTGGTTGGTAATATGAATGCTCGGTTCGAGCGGTGTTGAATTCAACACCGAGTCTTTACTCATTGTCGCCAAGATTATAGCGGTCGTGTGTCCTTCTGTTGTGCCGTCTCTGTTATCAAGTACTCAGTACGGCCCTGAAGAACAGAAAAAGGATGAGTAAACAAGCAAGAACACGTGTAAAATAGTCGATCTGAAAATTCAACCAACTCACCGACCTGTTGTAGCACGAAAGGAAGAACTGATTGTCCGATTCTCTCCTGAGGTTATATACTTGTCTCTTTTTTTGCATTTGAATGGATGGATTTGAAATGTGACGGCTGACCTTTAAGTTACTTAGGAAGTACGCATAATTATCCCATAATGTGGAGCATATCGAAAGAGAATTGAGCCACTGCGCGCGCTCTCATTGGTCAATTGGTGTTTAGATGAGAGTATATAAACACGGTTGTGACGTTTTAAATTCTTGCGTATTTTTGAGAATCATTTTATAAAAGCAATAGAGCACTTGTTCCGTGTTTATATAACCTCATCCAAACACTCGGAGGGTAGGGAGAATTATCGAAAGCTATGCAAACCCGAGACGTAGATTGAACGAGACATTGAGCCTTGGTTTTTAGCGCCCTTCTTTGAAATATAGAACATATCCATGTTATGACGAATTGGCAGCTATCAAAACAAGGTATCAGCTGACCAGTATCACGTGATTATAACGCGGACTCAAGGTTACAGCTCATCGATGTAACTCGTGTCAGATTGCTCTACAAGTTAACCGAAGTACAAGTTTTTCTTGCAGACAAATGTTTTTTACTGCTTTTGTTTTGCGTATTTTGAGATTGTTCAAAAAAACAGAAGGCCAAACGATGCACAGGAAACCATACTGCAAAGCAACAAAACCTCAATTGAAAATATCTCGCTTATCTAGAGCTAGCTCAGCCGGGCTTTGGACAATCTAGTTGGAGATTATTCAAACTCGTAACAGAAGGCCAATATAAACAGCAAAGTGACAAAACTAGGTATAATTCTCGGTAATCCTTCCCAGGAATTTTTCTTCACAATCTTCAATATCATTATTCACCGTTATGGTTTACCGTTATCGTTTGCCGTTATCGTTTACCGTTATATATTGTTACCATATCCTAGTTCATCGCTGTTTTCAAACTCAAAACTACGACCTCATGCTCTCGTAATTTTTTTTATCTCATTCATCTAGAAAGCTATAGGGCGAGACTGTGTTTCATGAGCTACTTCTCTGATCAGCTGCGCCATTGGGCATTTTTCCCCTGATAGTTCCCGCGGAAGATCGAAGTAAAACGAAAATGCAGTCGTAAGCTATTAGGCCTAATAGTGGCCCTCCAGGGGAGAGAACGCTTTCGCATCACGTGATCAATTTAAGCTAAACATGATCACATAAATTGAGAGCAGAACTATAACGAGCAATATAACTATGGCTTTTTGCGCCCGTTAAATTTTTTGAAAGTTAAGGCCAATTTCGTTTTGCACCAGCAGATGTAAACTGAATTTTAATTAGAAGTGTAATAACTATTAAATCAGTATTGCGTAACACGAAATAACTAATTATTGAAGTATTCATTTTTTTTAATTCAATGTATAAAATATAATTCCAGTATAGGATGAAAAAAGACTTTTCAGGAGGAAATCTCTCGTAAAAAAAAAAACAACTGATCTCTTTTTCAATTTCCAAAAAACAAGAATACAAGCCAAGTTTTAAAAAATACACAAGCTCTCAATTAGCTCGAATTACCCGGTTTAAACTTGGGCAATGAATTTCAAAATTAACATGCTAAGGAAACATGATAGTTGACAGAATGAACAAAGAGCTTAGCCCTAAAAGCGGGTGACGTTTTGTTTAATATATGAAGAGAACTGTCAATAGCTAGTCATCCATTGGATTAAAAGGAAATGAAAGTTATACTGGCAACCAAAAAAAAATAGCGACCTCAAATTTCTTCATTTTTGCGAGCTCTTGAAAAGAAGAAACGAGAGAAGATTGGGAGAAGAACATCGCATTTTTACAATTTTCGCGACAAGCTATGCTTCTCATTGGTATCAGTGTCATTTTATTAGAGCTCTGCAGCTTTGTGACACAAGGTGTCTGCTCCATTGGTAAGTTCAGTAATCCATAAGTCATTGGCTCTGTTTTGCAAACAAATAATATATAGATTTAGGCCAGCCTAAAAGCGTAGCTCCTGGGCCGGGTTGTTCAGAGCCCGATCAAACTAGCCGACGATAAAGTAGAATTTTGATTTGAGTTTTGTAACTTTGCGGTGAGATTTTCTGTATATTGTTTTTGTGTTTTGAATTTTAATGAAAGCAAAATACGCAAAACAAAAGCAGTGAAAAAACTTTGTACAAAAGAAAAGGTTATAATTCGGTTAAATTTTAATCCTGGGTTAGCGTTAACCGGCTTCCTACCAACCCTACGCTGTTTACAGCAAGTTAATCCTGACATGAGCCCGCGATCTGATCGAAAAAAGCAGCACTTGGGCAGCGGTCAACTTTAAAAAAACACGTGACCTCGATGAGCCCTGAACTTGAGCCCGCGATATGGTCACGTGATACTGGTCAGCGGATTCCTTGTTTTGACAGGTGTCAATTGACTGCAACATGGATGTCCAAAGGACGCTTTAAACCAAGGGTACATGTGCTCTGTCAACCTACAAGGAAAGCCCGCGAAAACTGAAGCCTCGTTTTGGTTTACGTGTCAATTGTGGCCGCCATGTTGCGCGACTCCACCACCGTCGTCGTCGTCGTCGTCGTCGTCGTGCGTACGCGCCCACGAGCAATACCGCTAGCCATGATACACATGAGAAAATCAGTTCATGGGTTCCCTTCAGTTTCCTAATATGGGTATGGGGCTCCGCTTGGCGGCCTTCGGCCGCCGGAGCTCCGCTATAATGAGGCCATATTTGTTGGCTTGACCTATTTTGAATTTTCATTACTGATAAGCTCTTCGACTGAAGGAGTGTTCGCTAACGTGCTTAAGGCGGGGGTAAACATGAATAGGCGTGAAATTTGAAGTGATATAAAAAAGGAAATTGCTAGGATTAAGCTGGGTTGAAAACACTACCAGACAGTTGAACCCCGCAAAAGACAGCCCCAGGTTGCTAGGGGACTGTTTGATATCCGTCTACTAATTCTTCACTTCAAATTTTCCAAATCCATCAAATCTTCATATTTTCCTCAATTTAACCAATCCTTTGAGAAAAACAGTATCTCTTTCCCAAAATGCCCAAAAATCACCCAAAAATTTACACAAAACTGCCAAACAGTGGTTAATGAGATAAGCAGAGAGATTTAGTCGGTCGCTTGAAACGTGACCGAGATATTGGCAGAAAGGCCGTGTTAAGCGACAAAACAGCTTTCACGTTTACCCCCGCCTTGAGCTGTCCCTTCAGTCGAGGTTGAAGCATTTCGATTTTTAAACTCAACGTTTTTAAAGTTGGAATTTTGGAATTTTGGCGGAAAACAAATGTTGCGGAGCATACGTTTTTAATGTTGACAATTTGGATATAAGCCTTTTTAAACGAAACAGCCGGAGTGGCCTAAAATGCATTCTTTACTGTTGTAGTTTACATTTTTGTTGTTCACAAGTGTTGTTTTGTTCCCTTGTGCCTTGTGCGAATGTCGTGTCAATAAACTTCTTCCGCATTAATGGTGAAACAGAGAATTAACTCTGAAGTGTAAATTTAAGTGCTAATTGAACCCAACATTGAACATTGAACACAACATTCATGTATTCTTCCGCATTATATTCACTACTGATAATTCATTTCAGAACAAGATCGTGAGCTGTATTTCCCAACCTACCACTTCTTTGCTGATAGACGATTGATTAAGCACAAAATAAAAACCGTGCACGTGAAGGACTTGGACAACTGTGAACTTCTCTGTTATCAGCATGACAACTGTGTCAGTGTTAATATCAAAAAAGATCCTGACATTAAAACAGGGCAACAGGAATGTGAGCTAAATAACTCCACTCACATGGAGGATGATGAACACCTGACAGTTGACAACGCTTACCTTTATCGCGGAGCGAAGGTACCATTTTTTCAGCTGTATCTTGCATTTCAATGTTTTAAAAGATGAAGATGCAGTAGTAGCGAAATGTTTGAGCGTTTTCGAGCCTACCTGTTATGTGATTTTCATAGCCAAAAATTCCGAACCGTTACCCCCTGCGAAGCGTGACGAAACGCTGCCATATGCTTTGTTCTTATTTATAGGAAAATGTATGGAAATGATCGTTTAATCAATCGCTGGAGAGATAAAGGTGACTGAGTTTCACTGTCCCCATCCAAAGTCCTTTCGTTGTGGCAATACCTTTAATTTGGAATTGGTTTCGTTACCGAACTTACTATAATTCTTGCGGTTTTTGCTTTTGAACAATCGCACAATAAACTACGAGGATCCGCCATACTTACCTTTTAATTTCATGTAAACCACTGACTCTTTTTAAAAGTTTCTTCAGCTTGCTAATGAATGAAATCATGGATCCCCATGTGGAACTTTGAGACCACATGTAGTGCTTGTAATGTCCATAATATTTGGCTCTCTTCGAGTTGGATATCTTGCGGTTTTTCCATTTAAAGATGCTTGAATTTCCCGAAAACTTCTCATCTTTGTCTGTACGGTTTACATAATTGCTCACACCAAACACTCAACGTACGCGAGCTGTTTTCTCCGCGACAAGTGTGCTTTTCATAACTAAACTTAACCGCCATTTTGAATATGCTTTGAAGCTATCCTCCAGGCTTCTTTTAGCAAGTTTTTGAACGAGATAGAGCCTGGGACTTGGATTCCCTTGGGGGTTTTGTACTGCGTGACATATCAGTCACCGATCGAAAATGATTCTCGATCTGATTTACGGCTACTCAAAACCACTTGGAAAAGCTTCCTATTATAAGAAATCGAAAGGGAGAAAACAAGAGAGTATCGGTAGAGTTTTTAAAAAGCTTCTTTTAGTGAAATCATCGTAGAAATGAAATAATTATTTCGATTAACCTTTATGTTTTCGGCTCAAAGTTTGCTTGCCGGCAACGGCGCCAGTGTGACTTGTTTACGAGAAAGCCGTTAGCCAATCACAACATTGAATGTAGCGACCTATGTAACGCCACTCGTGGTTCGGAATTTCTGGCTATGTGAAACCTGCCTACGCTCAAACAATAAAACGCACCCATGTATCTACGAAATTTTCAAGTAGACAGATCTTAAATTTTCAACTGAGGAAAATACAAATCACGATGTACGAGATTTTTTTTAACGACCTACCGAATCTTCACATACTCATAAAAGATGGCGGTAGATACCATAACTGGTTAAATAAGCGCCCTAGACGCCTCTTTCAAGTCTGATTGAAGAGCGGGTAAACTTAATGAAGGTTGAGTGGTAGAGTGCGGCGCTTGTCGATACATCTAGTATTGGGTGTGCAAACATTGTGCCAACATATAACCGTATCATTTACGAACCATAATGAAATGAAACGACACTGATTCACCTTTGAAACTAAATGACCTATCGGCTTTAGTTTTAAACCAGCGGATAGAACTCCTTAAGAGGTACTTCCGGTAAACTCTTGCAGTTTTCTTAGCGGAGAGAAGGACGCGCACTTAGTCCTTTAAAATCGCTTCATCAAGGGTCTCGGCGCTTATTCGAGAGAGGGTCCAACTCGATTAAGGGGAATACATGTTTCGGTTCAGCCTGGAAGGGTGGTTTTTTTTTTCACTCTAGTTCAGAACGAGGTATACATTGCTTCGCACCCTATCTACTAATATCTTTCTACTTTTTTTTTTCTATTATAATATTCTTTCCATGCCTGTTTACTTGTTTAAGAACGCCTGCGGAAAGAATCCGCCATGCTTCAACAACGCGATCTGTCAGTCAGGATTTACAGACAAGGGATATCGATGTTTGTGCTATCCTGGATTCAATGGCGAATTCTGCGACAAAGGTAAGAGTAAGACCATTTTTATTTAAAAATTCTAAAATATTATTATTGAAGAACAACTTTACTTGACCAGACATCAAAAAAAGTTAATAAAGTTCATAAGAGATTATGGCCATACTTTCATTTGGGTAATTTTAGTCACGAATGTCAGCTGAATTATAAACGCGCGTACTAAGTCCTTGATCATGTTGTTTTGTTTATGATATTAACTGACATGGAAAGCAAAAGTGAAGTAAAGTAAAGTAAAGTCAATCCAGTATCCAGAAGCCAAATTATCTGATTCCACCCGAGCTTGACTTGGTCAACATGGGACAAGAGAATTGAACTTTATTTAAAACAAAATTAATCTGTCTAATACAAGAATTTTAAAATGGACAAAAACCGATTTTTTTTTCAGATATTGACGAGTGTACTTCAGCGGTGCCGTACTGCAGTGTTGATGCCACTTGCCACAATACTATAGGATCATACCAATGTACCTGTAGGCAAGGATTCTTTGGAGACGGAAAAGAATGCAATGGTGATGATAACTAATCTTGTGATCTGTTCTTACCGCATAAAAAATATTAAAAGAAGGCTCTGTTCGCGGTCTGCTGAGCAATGCTGACTGCCTCTGTTCTTTTGGACCACTTTTATTGATAAATATTTAATGAGGTGTTATCACATATTTTTTCAGATATTGATGAGTGCGCTAACGAAATCCACAACTGTAGTTCTGATGCTGTTTGCAATAATACCAATGGTTCATACAAGTGCACGTGCAAAGTTGGTTACCATGGAGACGGAAATAATTGCAGTATCGGTGATTCTTATGTTCACTGTACTAATAGAGTGGTGGTTAAATTCATTAATTTTATCGATGAAACAGTTTGAAATGAAAGTTATCATTATTGTGTTTTAATGCGTGTTTTAAATAGCCCTTATGCGTGATGACATCAGACTAGCTAAAATCACCACCAAGCCTCGCCGGTTTGAGCGTGCAAAGCGCAAATTTTATCATGAACAAATTCCCAAAGCAGCTAAGATGAAAAGAATACCCACGTGAAAACAATACGAAGAGAACGAAGGTTTGAGAAAATGTCGCGTAAACGAGGCTCGGTGGTGAATTTTGAGCATGTTACGTAATCACAAATAAGACGTATTCCCTATCATCATATCCTTCTTGACGCTGAATATTAATTTAGTTTAAGAGGTTTGTCTTCTTATCACGGGTAAACGTGTGTATACAAGCCAAGTGGCCCATCAGGCCGTTGCCTATATCGCCAGTTTCTGTAGCATGAAGCGACTAGGAGTATTTCTACTCCTCCTGAATGCGATGCTCGTCTACCATGGGATTACCTCCGGCGTCGACTTCGCCGGTACCCAGTTATACACCTTTGTGGGGAGAAGCAATGTGAAAGTAATGTGTTTTACCAAAGAACACAACACAATGTCCCGGCAAGGGCTCAAACACGGTCCGCTTGATCCGCACTAACCATGAGACCAGTGCGCCTCCTACCTTTGTGTGTTTGGTTTTTTTTTAACCAAATTTATATGCGAAGTAAGCTTACTGATCCTCTTTATCTTTAAGTTCCACTTGCCACCTGCAAGGAAGTTCATGACAGGAACATGTAAGTGAAGTAATACTTGTCAAGTGCGCATGGTGACATCTGTTGCCGGGTGTAGTTCCGCGTTGAAAGCCAACCAAATTCCGCGAATCAACTATGCTCTTCTCGATCACCGAACCACCTGATAATGCTCACAACAGTAAAGGTTGGTACTAGAACCCTGAAGGCTCAAGACCCTTTTAATTGCTTTCAGCAAATCCGCACATTAATTAAATGATGGGCGTAAATGTTAGCGAGTCTGATGAATTCATCAGTCTCTCGTTCTTAATCGTTTTTTGTTGTTTGTTTGTTTCTAAATAGGTCGGATATAAGCCAGCCGTTTACCTTGAACTTAGACTCAAAACCAACCCGCGTTTTCTGTCACCTGAAAGATTTTGGATGTGGAGATGGAGGATGGACGCCGGTTATGAAGATTGATGGCAGCAAGGTACAACTCACATGTGAAATGGTGACTTCAAATCAAATCAAAAATCAAATGTTTGTTTATAGTGGACATGCACTTAGCTACACCAAGCTAGTTTACAGGCATGCCACTCAAACAGCTGAAACAAATAATTCAAATTAAACATAACATTGTTAAGAATCCCAACTGGCCGGAGGCAGACCAGTTGGCTATTTACAAGTGTGGCCGAGGATTTGAACTCGGGCGTTCCGTGAAACAAATCTAGCTAGTGGCCAGAGCGGGACTCGAACCAGGGACCGCTGGATTGCGAGTCCGACGCGTTGACCACTCGGCCACGCTGCCTCCTCAGGAGGCCTCAGACTTGATAAGTGAAATAAATGAAGAAGCGCACTGAGTAATTTCAACTTGAGAACGCTTCTTCATTTATTTAAGGCATTATTCTATTCAAGTTTTTTATCACTTTCACAAAACGATTCCATGCCAAAATTATAGTTTTGAGACTTTGACTTTGACGAAATTTAATTTCATGGAAGACAGTCAGGCTAAGGACTCCAATGATGTGCAGGACATAGAATTTTGACTCGGAAGTCAAGTGAGGCCCAGGCCAAGCGTGGAACTTCATATGAGAGGAACTAAACTGAGCGAATTCTGTTCATGATAAGTTCGACGTCTGACTGACTTAAGTTCATCCCACTGAATTTAGATTGACCAACATTGTCTGAAGAAGACGAATAAAACGTGCTGACCGATTTAAAGTCAAATTAACTTCAACGTATTACCTACGCTCAAGCTTAACCCGGTTGGATCGACTTAAATTGCAACTTATTTCGTCACGTGTTATCATGTGAAGTTGGCCGTTTGACTTAGGCTGTGTTCACACTAAATATTAATTATATTCAACTGAATTATGATTCAATCTACCATACTCCATTCGATTTTATTCAATTGTGGTTCTATTCACATCTGCGAAAATTGAAATAAACTAGGCAGGGCAACCTCGCAATCTAAAGTTGAAAACAAAATGGCGCCCTATCGAAGAGCTGCCATGATATTCACCGCAATACTTGATTTGGAGGCCAGGAGAAAGGCAAACGAAGCTTTGAAGGCTAGAAGAAGAAAAATATGCCGTCTGAAACAGCAACAACGGATGAGACAAACCGTCACGTGTCCGCCATTTTGTTCAATCACGCACTGTAATTATTTCAAACAACACCCTTTGGGTTGTTTGAAGTAATTGTAATCCAATTATAATCAGGGACTGTAATTAGTTGATGTGAACCCATTTTATATTTAATTGGATTATAATTCGATCATAATCGAGGCCTAATGCGAACACGGCTTTAGTGATATATGAGGAAATGCCGATCATATGTTACGTTATGTTTCATAGACGAATCAACATGACCAAGTGCATATATATATATTTATTCTCATAAAGACGGTTAAGAAAGCTTCCTGAGCCAACAAAGATGCCAACCAAAAGGATCACGATGATTCACAGTCCTGATTCGGTGGATGATAAAAAACGGTTAAAAATGTGGCCGAAAATGGACAACTTTTGGTTAAAAAATATAAAAATTTTAAAATCTTGTAAAACGTTTCGGTCTCTCGACCTTCTTCAGTTACAAAAGAGTCGGTAGAAAAATCTACAACTTAAATAAGTTTTACAACAATGAATAAAAAAAAACAAAAACCGGTTACACAACAAATTCAAAGAAAACGAGAATAGGTACAGAAAAATGTCAATCAGATACAACAAATGAGAACATGGATAATATAAACAGCGACAAACATTACGTAATTGTTACAGCGAAACAGGATCCCCATAAAGGGCCTCTGAATTCACACACATTCTAAAATCCTAACAAAATCCCCAAGAGGGGCTGATAAACAATATGTAATAACCTCCCAACTAAGAGCCTTTGAATGACTTAGGTCGTGCGAAAATAACAGAATCCCCAAAGGGGGCCCCTGAGCGCTGAAACAACTACAGTTAAAGACTATAAACTAACCAAAGCTGTAGAGATTTTTTAAAAATTCAATGTTAAAAAACACCTCAAGAAATTCGCAACAGCTTGCCCTAAGTCCGCTAAAGTCATGTATAGTGGATGCGATTTTTTGAATGAAATTCTTGTCTTTTGTTAAGCCCAAAGGGTGCGAGGGAAAACAACTGCGCACTCCAGTATGCTTCTTTCGTGATTAGTAATTTTTCAGTGTCCTCGGACGCACTGTTTCGAATTTGGTCAATACACTGAAATGTAAAGTCCGATAACACGTGTGGGGTTCGGTTAAAGTGTATGGCGACTTCGCAAGTTTTTTTGTTTGTTTTCATAGAAGATTTGTGATTTCTAAATCGAACTTTAAATTCCGTCGTGGTTGAACCGACATATTGGAGATTGCGCTTCTTGCAATGAACTAAATAAATTATATTCGCTGAATTACATGAGAGTTTCTGCCGAACGAAATACATTTTTCCCGTATGTGCGCTAAAGAAAGTTTGGGAGTTGACCAAGAAGTTCTTGCAAAGATCGCATCTGGTTTTGTTACAAGTGAAATATCCCGCTGATGGCAATGCAATTGACTCTAGTGAGCCCTTTCTACACTTAGAAGGTGCCAAGATTTCCTTGAGGTTCTTAGACCTACGGAAAGATGAAATTATTGAATTCGGTGGAAAAAGCTCCTTAAGTCTTGGCGACGAGAGCAAAAGATGAAAATGCTTTTTAATTAACCTATTAACTGACGGTAAATTAGGATTATATGTAAGAACAAAAGGAAAAATATTTATTCTCATATATAGCTTGAAAACAGGCATCAGACATGCGAAAGCAATAATACCTGACCATACAATGTTAATTACCGTAATTATCATTATATAGTCAGGTATTATTGAGACAATAAGAGACAATAGAAGAAAACTGATTTAATTCATTTATTGTCTTTTAGAATACCTTTCATTTTGACTCGACGTATTGGGATAATAAAACAGAGTACAACCTTATTGGAGGGGAGACTGGATTTGACGCGCAAGAGACCAAGCTACCGACCTACTGGAACACACCATTCTCCAAGATCTGTCTTGGTATGAAGATCGGCCAACAGATCAAGTTCACTGTCATCGGCAAGCAGGCCAACTCTCTGTACTCACTGATCGCTGACAGGCAATACCGCGTCACGACACTAGGCCGTGAGACGTGGAAGTCACTGATTGGATCAGAGGCGTATTTGCAAGACAACTGTGACATGGAGGGGTTTAATACTTTTTGTGACAATACCGGGTCTTCGAAAGCAAGAATCGGTATCCTTGGTAACAACGAACACAATTGCAGAAGCTGCGACTCCAGAATCGGGTTTGGTATAGGCGGGGGTCACGTTAACAGCAATACTTGTGGAAATGAAAATGTCTATGGATTTTCATGGAACCTCAGACACATCGAAGCAATGGGGTATATCTTGGTCCAATAACAGGAAACTTAAGAGTAAAGAAAGTCAGTAACAACCATTCTTCAATAATTATACTGAAATTGAATTTTTTCCATATTTTACTTGTACGAGTTAAGAGTCTGGAATAATTGTTGTAGTAAGTAGACTACAGTTTTAAGAAAACCATTTGACTTTGTAGTTACCTCTAATTTGATGGGGAATTTACTTTGGACCAAATAGAAGTTATTTTATGAAAATGACTGGAAATATTAATACTTTTCGGGACGGGTTTATGACCATTCCCTGTGTACAATGAATGATACACGATAGGGATATGCCATTAAGCAAGAGTATACAAAGTAGTTCTTGGCAACTTTGGTCTTGTTTATTGTTGATGAACTCTGGCATAACTTTGAGCGGGAATTTGTCACGATTGGTGATCATCATACAACGCTGACGCAGCTCCGCGTGGAGGGCATTGACAATTGTCCGTGGCTGAACAAGGGTATAAAAGCGACTTCAGAAGATTACCAGGCTAACTACCGCCATTTTCGCGTCGTGTTACAACGGAATAAGATCAGCAAAAGTGTCCTACAGTAAACGACTCATCGAGGAAAGTTGCCGTGACCACAGATCGTTTTGGAGGACCATGGTGAAAATCTTGCCTGGAGAAAAGAAAGCTTCTTCTCCGAATATTAAAATAAACGGCCGTGTCTCTTCGAACAAACAATGCATT
This sequence comes from Micromussa lordhowensis, assembly GCA_964020085.1. NCBI lineage: Eukaryota > Metazoa > Cnidaria > Anthozoa > Scleractinia > Lobophylliidae > Micromussa > Micromussa lordhowensis. The sequence goes on from OZ026600.1 coordinate 32,091,448, forward strand.
GCCAACGCATTTAATAAGTTTTTCCCATCATTTTTCGCATTTTCGCAAGTAAACTGATGGCCAATTCACGATCAACTTGTGGTCATAATAAACGTGATCATGATACTCCTGCTCATCCATATCCGCCTTTCAATTTTTAAGGGATCTCTGAGGAGTTTGTTCTGTCTCAACTACGTAGCCTGAAATCTAGGCAGCCTATGAGTTTGGAACTCATACCGGCGGGCCTCTGCAGACATTGTAGCCGAGCCTCTGACGTTCATTATCAACACCTCGTTGCGTGCCCAAGTTCCCAGTGATTGAAATCCGGGCGGGTCAGTACACTTTTTAAAAGGGAAAAGGTGATGAGATGGACAATTATCGCCCGATTTCCATTTTACCTGCTCTGGTTTTAGAACCAAACTGTACAAATATCTTCAGCAAAACAAGATCTTGAGCCCTTATCAGCGCGGGGTTCGGAAGTGTCACTCGACAGAATTCGCTGCTCTTAGTTTCTCAGACAATATTCGTAAGAACATGGACCAAGGTCAATTATAACTGGTGCTGTGTTCATTGACCTTGGAGAAGCGTTCGACACTGTGCATCATATGGCACTTCTTGGCAAGCTTTCCAATTTGGGGACTGTGGATAAAGAACATGGCTGGTTTACGGACTTCCAGTCGAACTGCACCCAAGTTGTTGAGTTTCAAGGGATGACTTCTCTGCTGGAGTAACTCGGGGCTCGATCCGCCGACCGCTATTGTTTATTCTGCACATTAACGATTTTCGAATGCAATATTTCGTTAGACGCTGACAACCCTGTTTTTTACTGTTCACTCTCTCAAGCCTCTATCATTCAAGACAAGCTGTATGCTGAGCTGTCTAAAATTGAACAATGGCTTCCTATAACAGTCTATTTATTAAAAATATTTCAATAACTGAAGCTATGCTTTTCAGAACAGCCTCTAGATTATAGGCCGTCAACTCCTTTTCTATTATCATAAATAACAATGTTATTAGAGGGATTTTCACTTCACTTACCTCAGTATAGTTTTTGATGATCGTCTTAGGTGGAACGAGCAAATAAATCACCTTATTTCTAAGGCGGGAAAACGCGTAGGAATGCTCGGCAGGATCGTGGAAGCCTCACTGGAGAGAGTGCAAATATATTTTATTGTAACCTAATTAGGCCAATTTAAGAATACTGTGTAAGCCTTTGGGGCTGTTGCTGGGAAGGTCACAAACAGGACCTTGAAGCCCTCCAAAACCGGGCTGCTAGAATAGTTGCAGGAACTGTGCGCAGCAACCCTTAATGGCCATTCTGAAATGACCCACGTTGGAGAAACGCAGACATAAATCCATTTTTAAACTCGTAAAGAGGTGCCTGCAAGGTCACTGTCCCCAGTATTTTAAAGAATATTTTAAGCACAATAATGCAGTTAATGTGCTCGCTACTAGACAAATGTCAGGACTTATGTTAGGACCGAGATCACAAAAATATCATTAGTATGGTTGCACTCTTTTTAACGAACCACATTAAAGGGAATTTGTTTTTATTTAACTTTTATATTTCTTATTTGTACCGTAGTTTTCTATTTAACTATTATTATAACCAGTGTAATGTTTATATGTACACTGTAGTCTTAGTACATTAGTGTGCTCATGGCATTCATTGATAACCTATTGCTTTCTGCATCTGAAGGGGCTACCCTTAGCGATATAATCAATAAAGATTTATCTACCTATCTTAAAATCGTCTCAACTTTAAGCTATTTCAGGGAGATTTATGGCAGTGATATATGCCAACGGGTGGGTGGATTCGAATATTTTCAAATAGTTAACTAAAAACAAAATTGCAGCCCCAGGAGCAAAAGCCGGTATAACCAAACGAAAGGACATTTACCAGGAACAACGCGGTCTACAATTAACTAGTGAAATACTCGTTTTAAGGGAGTCCTTCGACTTCGAGTTGTACGGGAAGCGGTCGTAACCTGTAACCTATTTGGGAATATTCGTTAAAGTATATGTGTTCGAAATAATCTCGAAGACCGCCACTTAAAATGTATACCTAAGAAGACTGGGTCCTTGTCCTTGCTCTCGCCCTTTGCGGGCAGTATGGTCGACCTGCGACTTTCAGTCGTAGTTAACAAGATATACTTATTGACATTAATTACTATTTTTTTTTTTAAAAATGCCTTTCTTTTGTTTCTCTCCCTCGTCAAACATTTCATTTGCCGTTGCTACCCTTCTGTTTTTACTATCGCTTTCGAGTCAGTATTCATTTTACTCTTGTCTCTACAATTTTAGTTTTGACCATTACAGATAAGTTTAACTGCCAGTCGGTCGGCCCTCCTTGAGGTGTTCTTGAACCTTGGGTAAAACGAAAATTATAACTCGTCTGGCCGCCAAGACAAAGGTATACTTGTCGTGGTTTCAATGTTGTCATCATACGTAATCATTGCTGAATTAAGTAACACCTTAACCATTTGTGGGCTTCAAACAATAAAGGGATAGCTTTGTTCTCTCACAGGAGATAATAGTAGCCGCCCGGTGAAAAGGGGCATCAATCGTGCACGTGTCATGCACAATATCAAAACTTGTACAGTTTTGGTGTAAATAGCGATAACGGAAAGTTTTGACGATCAAAATCTTCTATTTTTTTTTTTAATGTGATAAGTCAAATTTAGTGTGATAAGTTTAAATTTTAAGTTTGAAATATCTGTAGTTATATTGATCATCAATCTGGCAAGTGAAGCCACGCGAGCTGGCAACTGCCTCGTCGTTTGTTACTCGGAAGATTTGTGCTGATGGTCCCACAGTGAAATACTAGACAATCAGCTCAGCGCATCTGCGCATAAGAAAAAAACCTTTTAGGAACTTAATTACCTAGGATTTAATTTAAAAAAATGTTCCATTGAACGTAAAAGCAATCTTTCATCTTAGAAGATTTCTTCCACGCATTGTGTTTTGAAGGAAAGCAACAACAACCTTTCATTGCACAAATTCAAAAACGTACTTTTATTAAAACCAGAGAACTGAAACAGCAACTGTTTGTCGACTTGTCAGCAAACGCGAAAATTCAGATCCCATCTCTTTATGGAAAGTTTTAAATGGTTATAGATGTCCAGCAGTAGGTAACTTAGACCATTTCAAATTGAAAATCAAACAAAATGAGGAGTAGAGATGAGTGTAGTGAAATGTGAACGACGTGTCCTAAGTAATGTAACAAAAAATAGAGAGTAACCTATATTGACCAGTAATGTAAGTTGTGTTATGTAATTCTTTAAAAAGTATTGTAAAATAAAAGTGTTGTAATGTTGGGGCCTTGTGCAAATGCTTTATACGATAAATTAAATATGTATTAAAAAAAAGAAAAAGAGAAAAAGATTTTTTCTGAACTATACCTGTCTGTTTATTCCCGAATATAATGCATTACAAGTTAATCCGCTTATTGATTTCTCTACATATTTGTGATGTCAGCTAGCAATCAAAGACATTGCGTTTTCTGATAATATTAAATTACGTATATCGTATACATGCATACCTCCATTTGGCGGTTGTGGGCATTTTTTTTTTTTCATTTCTATATGTTTTCATCCTGACTAATGTAATTAAATCTAAGCGTCGTCAATCGGAATCTGATATTCGCTTAGTTATAATTTTATTTTCTAAGAAACAAAAGGTTATAATTTATATAGGTTTTGAGATTTTTCAATTATGACAGCTATCAGGTCATAGCACCAAGACATAGACATTTTTACTGTCAGCGTTCAGGTGTTCTTGCTTGGGTGAAATTAATCTTTTACAAGTGGAAATGCAATATAGAAACTTAGTTTTTCTCCACAAGTTTCAATATCTTTATTTACTGTTTTACCCTATCCTAGTTTATCGCTGCTTTGAAAAAACAACACACGTCCTCGTGCTCTCACAAAATTCTTTTTATCTCCATTCATCCATACTTGTCCAATACTCCGACAAATTTATGCATAGCATTGTATTGTATTCTATTGTATTGCGTCGTTCTCAATTGTATTGTATTGTTAATCTATTGTTATGTGGATATAATACAATACAATGGTGTGCATAAATTTGTCGGAGTATTGGACAACCCTCTTGATTTTCGCATTTTGTCTTCGTTTTTGCCCAGAGTATGCTGGATGTCATCGAGTTCGTCTTCTATCGTAGCCAGTTCGCCCGTAGACTTTATAAGGTCATCAATATCCAGCTGTGAGTATTGAAGATTAGCTCTTAATTCCCGTCCAGTGGAAGGACTTGAAGATTTGGAAGTCCGCGTGTCAGGCATGGTTCGAGCAAAACCTTAGCTTTGAAATGGTAAGCTTTGCAAAATCGTAGAAAAAGGTTAAATACTTCAATTTGTAAGGAAATGCGCTCCGGCCAGAGCATCGCGACCGACTGCCATCTAAACACGTCAATGATTTGATTTAACTCTGTACAATTTAACATCGAGCTTTGAATTCGATACGACATCACTGCGGGCATCTCCTGCTCACTCCCGAGAGTCCAATATTTGTTCAATATTTGGTCAATACCATATTTATTTCAGTAATTCAATCATATGGTTTGTATAATGTCTATGTCAAGTGAGAAAATACTGTCTTGCCACAGGTAGTAGGACCTGAGAAATAATGTCGCCAAGTAAGAAAAAGGCATAATAATACTTGAAACAGCTGTTAAAATCTAGGTTAAACTTGTACTTAAATGAAAATTTATCTGAAAGCCTCATGAAAAAAAAAATAAAATAAAATAAAATAAAAACAATAGAGCGATCATTGTTTCCTAGTGCTACCTTGTTACCGTTGATCTTCATGGCCAGCGTCCATCCACCACCTCCGCATGGGCCAAGGTCATCTGTCACGTGACAGTAGACAGGAATTGTTGTTGATGCCAGCTTTAGGGGGTAGGCTTTGTTACCTTCAGACCTGATGAATATTAATCGATATTTTTTTTGTTTCTCTTGATCTGTGCGAACTGTTCATTACATGGTGGTTCTGTATCACGAAGGTCAGTTGTTGGATTTTTATAAAATTTTAGTGTGAGTTCTGACCAATACAAAGACATAGAGGTTCGGGACGTAAAAAGACAAACAAATAAACAAACAAACATGTTGATGGAAAACTAAAATCGCAATGCCATTTTATTGTGAGGCATTTCCTTTTCTGCAACAGTGTGCGGGTTGAAGTGCTCTGATCAAACAAGACTGAGATTGCGCATGCCATGGCCGACTAAAATACTTGTTATCTGTTACCCACGACCCTTTCTGTGATCACCTTTGCTCCTTGGAACAAAAACCTTGTCGCTAAGTCGAATTTTTGTACTACCTCCTCAATCAGCAAATTAATGCAGATCCTTGTGGAGCTCTCGATGTATTTACTCCACAAAATTCTCCTAATTATATTGTGCATATTTGTCTTAATTATATTTGTCTCATTTATCTTTTCAATTCATAAAAACCCCGTCAACACTACGCCGGGGAAATTTGAAAACGCATCAATCTCTGGTTATTGTGGATTTCGGACCGGAGTGAAATCACATGATTATTGTGATGTGATCGTTTTCCAAATATTTTCCGTCCACACTGTTATAGTATAGTCATGTCATGATATTTTGTTGAACTGAGCCCGCATGATGTATAGTGGTTTCATGTATGACCATGTGCTTTTATCATTACAATCTTGTTGTGGATCCGCCATCTTGTGTATGTGTTGTGTTCACTCTTCTATGACCCCGAAAACATAACACACACTAAAATGCGCGCTGACGTTTTCAAATTCATTTGGTTTGAAGAGCGTTTTCGAAAAGCTTTGTTTTGGTGATGGATTATTGTGGATGGCAAACCCAACGGAAATAAAATATAGCTACATGTACGTTTTCAAATTTCTCCTGTGCAGTGTAGACGCGACCTAATTTGTACATGGCATTGTCCCTAATCTATGTTTCCTTATTTGTGAACTCTTCCCCCAATAAAAAAAGTATCAGCCATTTCACAAAGATCCTTTTCCTTTAAGGTGACGATGTGTCGTGTTCAATGTCATAGTTTTTCAGCCTTTAAACTTACAAGTTATTCTCCAGGAGTTCCTTGCAAGTCTCTGGTGGATCTGAAAGAAAACATGATAAGGGTCAGTTACGATGGAGGTAGCTGAAGCATTGTGGTGGCGATCCAGCGGTACTTTAGTTTGTCTGTGTAACAAAACGGAATTATTATTAGTTATTTTTAGTGCGACTTCTCCAACCGGGCCACTTAAAAAGTGTTATTAACCAATCAGAACGTTAATTGAAAACAATGAGTGGCGATTTTTTTCTCAAATAAACCAATAACATGGAAGAAAGCAACAAATCTCTCAGAAAACGTTGCCATTTGTTGATTGGTTATGAGTTTTCAAGCTACATAATTCGAACGAAATTTACAATTATGATAATTCGGCGTCATGGATTGAATATAGCATAGAGGAGTCGATAGTAATTATGTGTTCATGTCAAACAGGTCCTTATTACTTGGCATTATGGAAAAGCAACCAGTCCATTCTTCTGAGTTTGAGTTTTGATTTGTCACTTCCATTCTAGGTGGCGCGGTTCGATTGTTGCACAGTAAGTACATCGCAAAGACAGTTTACTAAGAAAACAATCTGCTGTTTGTACCTAATTCGCAGTTTTCTCCCTTATAGTATCTTGGACAGATACAAAGATATCCCTTTATTGTAAATCCATTCAGGCAGGTGCCATTACTAAGGCAAGGACTACTGGAGCAAGCATTCTAACAAGAACAAAAACAAAAAGAAGAGAGTTACACCACCACCCTTCCCCAATTAGATATGTAGATGCGATAAATTCTGCTAAGGCATGATGACCAATGCGATGCAGATGCCAAAAAATAAAAAAAAATAAAAAAACATAAATCTGAAATAAAACAAATGAACAATCAAACTAGCTAATCTAACAATAATAATGATAACCGTTATTTAAAGGGGTAACACCTATTGCTATAAAATTATTCTTCCTAGTGGCCCTCAGAATTACGCGCGCAACGAGACGCAAAAACGCAACGAGACGAAACAAAAAAGGAAACAAATGATAGCTTTGTTCACTAGCCCCGAGAGCAACTGTAACCTTTTTTACGTGTAAGAAAAAACTACCTTCTGAGCTCCCCTACCAAATAAAATGAGCAATTTATAGATAGATAGATAGATAGATAGATAGATAGATAGATAGATAGATAGATAGATAGATAGATAGATAGATAGATAGATAGAAAGCTTTATTTGTTGACGCGGTTAGTGAGTTGGCAGCCAATGGCTGATGTGGACCTGACTATCTAATTACAATATCAAATATACTAAGCCATAAAATACAAATAAATCTAGTCAATAAATGATTTCGTAAAAGGCTAGGTATGTGATAATAATAATAATAATAATAATAATAATAATAAATAATAATAAATAATAAATATGCATAATAATAATAATAATAATAATAATAATGATAATAATAATAAACAGCAATTTCTTTTTGGTGACCACTTAATAATATTCCAACGACAACGTAAAATCTGAAAAGGATGTCAACTTATTCATTGCAGCTTTTCAACACTACCTTACAATTTGACTTTACAATTTTAAATCACAGTTTTGGGCGTACCATGAAAGTCACATCTTTCAAACACAATTTTAATTTCTCACCTCCGTGCCAATATAGGTAAAACCTGTTCGTTGTTTAAGATCTTCAGGATTTAAAGAGTGATCCGAATCGCTCAGCTCGCAAATCACCTTGTCGTTTATTAATGGACCGATGTTGATTGACACGCATCTATTCTCCATAACACATTGACCTCTGCAGGGATTACGTACATCCAGTTGTAAAGTAAGGTTTTTAATCACGTGACCCTGGAGAGAATACCCATCCTTTGCAGTAATCAATTTGACATGTCGGCTGCACGTGCCTGTGAATTAATAAATAAATTTATATTGGAGGTTTATTCTTTGAACTGTATATAATTCTGGATGTTTTCGTGATTTTCTAGGTTTGATTACGCTTTTAAAGCCACAGAACGGACTTATGTTGCAACTTGTAGGAAACGGTCGCCTAACTACAAATAAGTCAGTACATACACTTGTTGAAAAATCAAGAAAACGCCACCCACAACGTTGAAAAAGAGGTGGGATAGGCCGATCCTTAATAAGTTTGTGGATTTTATATTCCTTTTCATTTTTCATCTATCGGTTAATTTATATCAGTTAAAATATGCTTCATCCATTTCTCACTTTTCAGTTTAACCCATCCAGGCAGACTGTAGTTTTAATAGAAAATGAATTTTTTCTTCGTCGATGTTAGTAGATAAAAAAAAGTCATTTCTTTTTTTTATTTTAAGAGTTGGCCTTTTCGCTTTCCTGATTTGAAGTTAACAGTTTTTATACTGATTAAACCTAACATTTTCTTTGCTTTTTAAGTGCCTCATATTCGTCGATATAAAGACCGTTTTTTTGGCAGAATAAACTAAGCTGCACAAGTTGTTTTTGTTACAAACGCCCTACATTTAGGTTAGCTGACTGACCTTGACTCGCAACTGCGACAGGTTCAACCCAAACTCCCCAAATTATGGAGGTGATTAAGGAAATTAGCATCTTAGATGTGAACATTTCAAGATATCAAAGTCCTGTGAAACCACTCGCTCGGTCACCCCAAAGCTTATTTATTCTGCGACACGAATTTTGTTAATTACATGGTTTGTTGCTGTTAGTTATTAATTATGCAAAGCATGGTAAGCGGGTGTACTGGCAACGATGTTATTCAAATTCAAATTCAGTCCAAGAGCCGTAATATTTTGTTTATTCTTTGATATCTCTCTGTTTGCTTTCTTTCACATGCCGAAAAAAGTGCATACACCTTTTTCGCGTTAGGTGGGGGAAATATATTTTCCTACCACATTTATCCTTCTTCCACGCATTTTTTTTCCTACCTTAAAATTTACCTGATGACTTAGAACACAATAGTCTCAGCTGGAATGTGTCCGTACTCCTTTGTATGTATAAGACTCCGTCCTTAACATATATATTGGTTCCGATCATGCTAAACGGTTATTAGCTTGGTCAATTAAGTTAAAAAGAGCGACAAACATGACAACAATAGCAACATCCGCGAAGTGACGGATTGCATGTGTTTAGCGGTGTTACCAACCGACTTTGTAATTTTATTTCGGTCATCCTTTTCCAGGCAATAATAGAAAGCAGCTCTTGTCAACTTAGGGATTTACTCTTCCACTAGCTTTTTATTCATTCCCCCTCCTTCCCGAAATATTTCGTCGTGTCATTTGTCTCTCCAGGTCATTTGATATTCCCATGGAATTACTGAGCAATCGTATTTTGACGCGAAGGCTGGCATGCATATGGCCAAGATGGTCTATCCAAGAGAATGGAAAAATGGAGGGCGGGGGGGTGGGGTTGGGGCGCCAAAAATGACTGATATTATATGACTTGCTCCGTGAGCGCTATGATTGGCTACCCCAGTGTGCAAGATGGCGCTATCCCACAAGAAGACTTTTCTTTTCCTCGTTTTTTGAACTGGTCTATAAATTCTAAAAATAAGTCCTTAAAAAGCATATACATTAGTTTTTTTTAGATTAAACAATTATTGTCCTGACCAATCAAGTAAAATATATCACAGCAACAGCAACAACATTGGCGTTGCGTGTGTTCGTGTACCGTCAATTAACTCTGTAATTTAATTTCGGTTTTCCTTTTGAGACGATAATATTGTTGAAAGCAGGTCTTGCATTTACTCTTTTCATTTATCTATCCCAAAAAGTTTGGTGTCTTATTCAGTATTTGTCACTCCACGTCATTTGTCACTGTCATAACAATAGCAGTCATTCTTTGAAACGAACACAATTCTTCGTCCTTCCCGTTTTCTTGAGTAGCCGATCGTAGATTCAGGTGGATCCTACTGTATTTCCATCATGATTTTTGTTTTCATTAAATTACGTAATTTCGGACTTTCTTAGAAATTAAAATAGTTTAATACAAGAAGGTAGATGGTGAAAATATTTCCTCTTGTAGAGGAAACTGAAGGCTATATACAAAACTCGAATTAATATGGATACACGTACCTTATTAGAAAGAAGACTCAATGAGAAATCTATTTCCCTTTTCCTCTCCACCATGTACTAATGTTGTTTGAATATGTATGCCGATTTAGGGCCTGTTTACATGATGGTGTGGCAGCCCAGGTAGGCGAGGTAACCCGCCTAGCCGTGTTCGAAAAATAGCCCGCGTTTTAATATGCAAACTTACAACCCCAGAGTCACCCGCGGCCGGGGTGAAGTTTCTAGAGCTTGTTGCGTGCTCGCTAAGCAAGAAAGCAGAGAACGACGCATTTTTGCAGTCAGTGTTCCTTTCCTCTCACTAGCTGCTCTCGCTAGCTGCAACATTTCAGTGCTGTTTTTTTTGGTTTTCGTTTATTGATCTTTTTGTAATTTGGCGCGCTTGCAAATGTAACATGAACTCGAACCCTGGTAGGCGGGTACCTCAGCTGGAGACGTTTACATACCAAAATGCGACCCCGGCTGACAGGGTTACTCTACCTGGCAGACTGGGCAACTCGCCTAGGAGGGTTATCCAACCTATCATGTAAACATGATCAAATAAAAATGAAAAATTATATTGAGAGGCGGGTCACCCCACCTACCTGGGGTAACCCACCTCCATGTAAACAGAGTTTTGTTGAGTCATTTGATCTGTAACTGGGGCAATTAAACCAGCTGGGTCATTTAAACCTACATAGTGGAGTTTCCAATTATATCCAAGACTATTTCGACTGCTCTAATTTCTAATGACCGTTTATCTACACTGTTCTATCGCAAATTTAAATTAAAAAAAGATTCTAGCTTGAAGTTCTTTTATTAATTTTTGATAACATTGGTCGTATATTCCTGGAAAATGGAATAAGAGCTGGGTTAAACTATAAAACCCAAGCATATTATAAAAGTCCGACGTGAAATGCGTCTTTTTCTAGATACGAAACGCGTAAATTGAACACGGACGACGTAACTTTGTAACGATGAGCGTACACAAAAAAAGCAATGAGAACGTAGACAAAACTAAAAAGTCAGGAGGAGAACTGATGGCTTTACACGGAAATTAAAATCTCTATATTTTATCCACTCTCTCCGAACGGAACGTGCAATTGCCATGATTGATTCGGCGAAAATAAGTCGGAAAACAAAGAGCAGAACCGCGATTATTCCACTTTGTTTTTTTAAATTAACAACCACTTTCAGTTTATAACAAGCCATGTTTTGATCGTTAAACGACTTTCATTATTTGTGAGCTCGTGCACAGCTGCGATTTTTTTTATTAATATTATTGTTTGGAATTGATCGCCCCTTTTATGCTTCTGATATAAACAAGAGAAATTTTCTGAATAAAGAAGATGCACTACATTCGTCAGATATTTCTTGTTTCTTGTAATATCATGGGTAACAAATTACTCCTCAATGCTGGCGCGCATTTTCAATGTTAAGTTATGATTTCACATGTGAAATTACAAAGTTACCATAGCAACGTTTGACGTGAAATTTCTCGATAGAATAAACAAGTTAAAACCTACGATGGTAAGTGTTAGTTGTCACCCACGATAATAAAAGGTAATCAAATGGTATAGTCGTGGAACAAAGAAATAATTTCACTCGCCAAAAGACTCGGTATATTATTAGCATTTTAACAAAACGGACGTGAAATTATTTTCTAATTTCTCTAGTTCTAGTCACCATTTCATTACGCATACTAATTTTTAGGATAGAGGGCCACTCTTTCATCACTGTTATACCGGTGCAACCCTCTCTAAATATAGCTGCTTACTTAATTGCTTGATAAATTACTCACTGACAAATCTGATAAGTAAACAATGGCATAATATATGATCAATGAATGTTTTACGGAGGTTGTCATGCAAGGTCTCTTTTACAGAAACCATACAATTTCGAAGGCTTAAGTCTTTTACACAAGCATTTTATTTGTCAGTTCTCGAGGCTTATGTGTCTCGTACCTCATCTGGGCCTTTATTGACTTTTTCAAACCTTATTTGGCCAACCCTTAAGTCTCACGTAAAGGGAACTGAAGCGATCTACGCAATATACTGATGAATAAGTTGTCTCGTGCTCATACACACAACTAACACAGAGTCGAATACTCAGGACAATCTGAATTTTTCTCACTGCACCAAGATGTATCCCATGGTTTTGACGTCTCTGTCGCCGCCATTATTTCCGTTGTACTTAGCCGCGTTTCCACACGAGTTAGAGTTACTCGGATACGCTCCCGCTCCGAACCCAATTCTGGAATCACACGTGTGGCAGTCATTTTCATTATTGGTGACGATGCCAATTCTGACTGTATTGCGGTTGCAAAAAGAATTGAACCCTTCCCTATTGCAGTTTAGCTGCAAAGCGACCTGGGAACCAATCAGCGTCTTCCACATGTCTCTCCCCAGTGAGGTGGCCCGATATTGCCCATCAGCGATCAGTGAGAACATAGAGTTGGCGGTCTTGCTGATGATAATAAACTTCATTTGTTGATCAATCTTCATTCCGAGGCAAATCTTCGAAAAGGGTGTGTTCCAGTAGGTCGGTAATTTGGTCTCTTCCGTGTCAAACCCAACCTCCCCTCCAGGAAGGTTGTATTCATTTCTGTTATTCCAGTACGTTGAGTCATAATGAAAAGTACTCTAAGAAATAATAGAAGCAAATTATGAGTAGATAACTAGTGAGTTATTTACATATACGAGAACTTTACAAACATTGCCTACTCCACTTCTAAAGTCCGAGTCGCTTGTTCAGATAAACTTTTCATGACAGTTAACTTATGTTAATGTACTTAAAAAAAGATATTACTCCAATAAGCACTCGATAAATAGTAAATTAATAATTTCAAGATATAAACTTTTAGTATATACTAAAACAGTGGATAGCGTTGATGGCGCACGCAGATTGGCTCGTCAAACTCCTGATATCCTGTGCTATTTACCTCGGAGCAACTTGAGAGAAAATGAGACCCGGTTTGCATCCGTGTCAAGCGAAGAAATCACTAAAAAATCATTTTTTGTGGTGCATATTATCTCACTGTTTTAGTATATACTAAAACAACTGTCGGTGATTAGCGGTAGATATTTACCTCGCCGCTTCGCGCCTCGGTAAATATCCACCGCTAATCACCTCCACTTCGGTGAATAGTTGTTAAATATTTAACCATGTAAATAATTCGCGTTTGCATTAGTACGAGGTGCAAAATCGCGCTACTTTGTCATCCAATCAAAAGTGACACTCAAACTTATCGTGACTCGCTCGGACACGTTTTTCTCTTGTTTCAGTAAGTTAGTTGTTCTGTCCGGGACATCCCATATCATCCGTCTCATAACGATGGCAAAGATGACCAAATCGAAACCGCAAAAATAGCGTTTCTTCCATTTTGCTTTGAATTTTTTAACAGGAGCTGAAGTTGATAGATTAAGCTAATCACTTGGCTATTGTGGTGTTATTTATATTTTAACTGTTCGATTTTGTAAATTTGTTTCGGTGGTATTGAATTTCGCATGTGTGAAATTCGCCACGTTTGGCAATTCGTTCGGAGAAACGCGGAAATCAAGACTCGCTAGAATAATTAAGAATAATAATAGGACCACATTCCGACAAAAGTGTAATATTACCTGAGACAGCTGTTAATTAAAATCCACTGAATTTGATTAAAAATTACTTGAGGAGCCTCAATTCAAAATACAATGACAAGTCTTTTTACTACCTTGTTGCCATTGATCTTCATGACCAGCGTCCAACCACCAGCTCCGCATGATCCAAGGTCATTGGTCATGTGACAGTAGACAGGAATTGTAGCTGATCCGAGCTTCAGGGGATAAGCTTTGTTACCTTTAGACCTGATACGTAACCAAAAGATTTGAGAAAGCATGTGATGTCTTCGCCTAACAGATCGAGATGATCATCTATTGAGGTTGCGAGAGTTTCATGGAATGTAATTAGAATTCTTGATATATAAACATGACTAAAATATTTACATAACATCAAGCACTGTGGAATGCGCATATTAGATATTCGAAATATTTAACTCTCACGTTATAACTTTGACATTAGTATA
>OZ026600.1:32110579-32220579 GCA_964020085.1 Micromussa lordhowensis
CGCACATTCAGTGGTACAGTAAGGTTTTTAATCACATGACCCTGAAGAGCATAGCCAGTCTTACCGATGGTAAATTTGACTTGCCGCCTGCACGTATCTGCATATTAATAACATTATTACACATACTTGGTCAGCAGCTATAGATCATTTAGGAAATTTTATCATGTGTATTAGGTTTGCAAGACACGTACACACCTACTCGAAAAAACGTCGTAAAGAGAAAGGAATAAGCCATAAAAGATACGACACAGTGGTTTTCTCCTGAAAGCAACGTTAATTTGCATTCTTACGGACCGTGTAAATGCATTGGAGGAGTTATGAAGATTAGCACTCGGGCTATATTACTACCTTGGCTATGATATTGAAGAAACTACACATTTGCTCGCAATGTCTTTATGCTCGGTGTTAAAATAATCATCCATTCGCAAGCTGGATTTCCTCTCTATAGTTCGTGAACAAAAATGCATTATGAAGACTTGATCATCGCAATTATATACACAACTTAGGCAGTTGTGAAATCAAAGCCTGAACCGGTTCCAACGCATAACCTCTGCGATACCGGTGCAGTGCTCTACCGACTGAGTTATCAAACCATCTGGGAGCTGGTCACTTTGTGAGCTCGTTATATACCCGTAAATAGTGAAGAAAAATTATTTTTGTTGTCCAATCATTAGCTGTTAAATGGGTGGGTGTATCTACAAGCACATGTAGTTAAAATTTCCTTTTAATTCTAATTCAGCTACCTTTAGGAAGTCAAGAAGAGCTTCCACGAGCAAATAATCTTGACTATTAATTATTTATACACTTCTTTAAACGCTCTTCCCATATTTCTACAAAGTCGTATCGTTTACACTTTTTCGGACAGCGTTATTTCTATCAGGTTAATAACTTTGACAATTAATTTACAAATTCAACTTAAAATCGTTTTTCCTCGAAAAACTATAATACTCGCTGATAAAAGGACGTTTTGGCTTTTACTTTTAATGATAGAAAATTATGGCAATTACAGAATAAAGCAAGCTTGGCGAGATGTTTTTTAATTTGAAACAAACACTTCCGTGCAATTCTATATCACTGACCTTGATTTGTAAAGGTGTCAGTTTGAACCCAATCTCCCCAAATTAAGGACGAGAATAATGAAATTAGTGGAGCAGATGTAAAAAGTTTGAAAACATCCATGTTATGTTACGCCACTCTCTTGGTCGGTCACAACGATGTTCGCCAGGTTTTCTGCTACACTTAATTTGGTCCACGGTTGGCTTGTCGCTGTGAGTTATCAATTATGAAAACTGAAAAACGCCAGGGTACGCGCTTTACTCAAAGATTGCCTCTAAATTATTCAAAATCAAATGTCAACATAACTTTCTATTCACTCTCGGACTTTCACTTAGATGTGCGTGAGACACTTATATAGACTTTTTTCTAACTTTATACCACCAGTCTGAAAAACACTTTTTTTCATTTCATTTCTCTTACTTTGGAGGGAAATTGACCTCTAGCAGATATCGAACACCATGGTCTCAACAGAAATTGTTAATGAGTTTCTTTGTTTTTTCGTCGGTTTCCTTTGCTGATTTTTAAGCTTTTAAAACAATTTTGTCATTTGCATATGAGATTGTTCCGATCAGGTCGAACATAATTATTGCTGCCAATCAGGTGAATAAAATGGCAAACAGAAAGTGACAGATTGCATATGTCTGGCTTATCATTACTTTCAGTGTTCTGTGTGTACTCGATTCACTCTGATTTAATTTTAGTTTTCAATTATCTTGTCTGGTAGTTTTTAAAAGCGTTGTTTGCAATGTTTTTCATGACAAACGTGGCGTGACCTTTGATGAGTCTGGTGGTCACGAATTCACAATGCAACAACTTTTATCTCCGAAGGCTCGAATACTGAGATTAGCTTGGCTTATCTCATAACCTGTGGTCACAGTTTGGGCGACACCTCGCATGAGACCTTCGGCCTCGTTCGTGCTTGTCCCTTTGGGCGCTATACCTTGTCTTTCGGTCCTTTTTTTCTTTAGGATAGAATATTCATGTAATGTAGTTGAATCCCAATAAATTTTCAAGTTAAAAAAAAAATCATACTTTTTTCTTTGTCTGTTTGTTTGTTGATGTTGTATGCATTTTTCTCACAGTTTGTTTGTTTATTTGTTTATTTGTCTGCGGGTTGGAAAGGCTGGCATTTACATTTAAAGGGACAATGGGAATATTGGCTACCATACTGTCAACTTTGTGCATGCAGTGCCTTGTGTAACAGTGTAAACGTGTTCGGGAAGCTTGGTCCCTCCCTAGTCAGATTTTAAATAGTTATATAGCTTTGGATTTGTAGCCGATATGACGCGCGCTCTGATTGCCTACATAATTCTCCCATAATGTCCAAAGGCCAATTACAGGCCTGGAAAATGAAACAAAAATTTCGCCACCCCGATTCCGAGCAAAGCCTTCTAATAAACTATTGTCGAAACCTTTTAGGAAGCCAATCTCGCGGAAATGGGAGGTGGCTGCTCAATAGGGGTTTATGTACCTTTCGTATTTTCACCAGTGGGTCAAATATCTTGGTGAACAGGGAGTCACTTAAATACAGTCATGATCATCATCATGAAACTTATCTGTCTTCGTCTTTTCCAAAACCAAAGTTAATTTATTTACGTGCATTACATTTTTGTTGGCCGTTAAGGGGAAAGGAAATAAAAAAAAACTCTCATCGAGACGACTATTTTTTTACAGTATTTTACTGAGAATAATTTCGGGACTTTGATAACTGGCCACTTCAGTAATAAGGGGTGGCCGCTTAACTGAGGTTCGGCTGTACTAACTGACCACGAACGCTTGGTCTTCACGGGAAAATCTACAATCACAGACAAAAAAGTTGGGACACGAACCAAGTTCTCCATTCCCCTCACTAACAATGTTGATAATCAGGTGATTTTTTTTCCCGTTTTGTTGAAAAAAAAAAAACCGCGACATTTTCCAACATTGATTAGGGAGGATGGGGAATACGTGATCCAGCCTAAGTGTTCCAACAGCTTCTGTCCGGGATTATAGATCACATTTTAGTCTTGGTGTTCTTACTTGGAAGTAGTTATTTAGCAGACTCCCTTGTAATAACTCATTTTTATCTCCCTCATAATGTGGACGTGGCTGTAAGTTCAGAGTGTACGAGCAAGGTCAGTGTCGAATAGTGATGTAACAAGCTAAGTGCATCACTTAAGGTGGCCGAACACAGTTTTCGCACGTGCTTTTGCTGATGCAATATTTAACACGTGCACAAGGATTTCACAAACATGCCGTCAGTAGAGCGATCATTTTATTTACTCAACACCCGCACTATCTGTGTTAATTTTCTCTATAAATGAACGCAGTGTATTGATGGCTTTAGTCTTTTATTACAAAGATATGCTAGAAAAGGTAACGATGCAAAGAACCCAGCAATTTTCAGGTTTTGTTTGTTACCGAAACACCTTAGCTAACGAATAATGTATTTTGGTTAATTGAAAGGCATGCGTTTAGAAGATGGTCCAAATGGGATTTAACTGATAACTAAGAATTGGCCAGAAGTTCCAAGTATACGGCGGCGCAGTCTCCATACTTGTCCAATGCTCTGACAAATGTATGCATAGCATTGTATTGTATTCTATTACATTGCGTCGTTCTTAATAGCCCTTTTCACGGTTAGTTTTTCTCATTTACATTACAATGTAATCCAACGTGGATGCGAGGCAATTTCGGGCTAAAACTACAAAATAGCCCGAAATTGCCTCGCATACATGCTAGATTATATTGTGATGCAAATGAGAAAAGTTAACCGTGAAAAGGGCTATTGCATTGTATTGTTAATCTATTGTTATCTGGATATAATACAATACAATACTATGCATAGATTTGCCGGCACCCAGCGACTCCTTTCTGGTCCGAAATTAGAGGCTGGAGTTTTTACATTTTTACCTTTTTTAAAAATCTGATATGGTTTTGGTGAATATTTAACGCCATCTCCAATAAGAAAAGTTGCCTGATTTCAATGGCTTCCCTGTTAACTTACATTGACATCAGGATAGTAAAGTTTTTCCCGCCTGCTGAATCCTGATTGGTCAATCAAATTTCTGGCGTGTCAGCCGTATGCAAGATTTAGTCTTTAGCTGAGAAATGACCTGGAAATTTACTGAAGGCCGAGAAAGGGGTTTTATTTACCTAATAGCTCAAAAATCGCCAAATGTTTAACCATTCGCTCCGACGAAGGGCTAACGCGCGAAACGTCAGCTTCCGAATCTCTTTACGGTGGCCAATTCACATTATCAACCCAGTTGGTAAACCCAAATTATGTTGTAATACTCCCACCGACGCAGCACCACACTTTTTTTAGAAACTTGCCCCCTTTATTTGAAATAATTATAGTTAATTAGTATAGGAAATAGCACGGTTTCTAGGGGTATTTGGGATAAATACCGCGACGTGATATTTCAAAATTCGCCAAAATATCACGAGCCGCCGCGGCGAGTGATATTTGGAGAGTTTTGAAATATCACGAGCCGGTATTTATACCAAATACCCCGAAGAAACCGTGCTATTTTTTGTTTATACTACAAGGCAAAGAAATTTCGTATCTTGTAACGCTGTTTAGTCACGGGCGAGTGATTGGTTTTACTACAACACGTGATCAAACATGTGATCGCAGAAAGGTCACACATGTTCAAATGATTTTCGCTTCAACTGCGATAAAAAAGTATTTGAATACCTGTTAATATCTTTCGAAGGGTACATTTTGAACAGCCTAATTCAATCGAAGTTTATCAATAGATTTTTTAACCGATTCTGCTTGTGTGGAACTTGGACTTTGGGCTTTCATTTTAGCAGCAGCCAGCAGGCCGTGAAAATTGTTGGCTATTTATCGTTTCTTTTTCACCACAGCAGCGGAAAATAGTTTCCAGCGGACGACGTTTACTTCTGGTTGCCTGTGCTTCTGAACTGTTGAATAAAGACTGAAGGGAACCGTTTTTCATTCTCTCACCTTCTTTGTCGCTGCTGGGCGACGATAAAACACTGCTGGTTCGTTTTGGACAAATTTATTCTCGGATTTTACACTCAGAAGTCAGGACAACATCGCTCCTTTTTCTCACGTTTTACAAACTCAACTCATCTCTTTTTTTTTAACACGTGCGGACAAAGTCCCTAGCAACGAGTTCACCTGTCATTCGTAACATCGCAACGCGACCGGAAATGAGAGTTCAGGAAGCGGGAGGCACATCCCCGCCCCTAGTCGAGACACAATGGTCGTCGAGACGATTATAAGTTCTACTCTTCCGCTTCTTGTACTAAGCAAAGTTTTGCGATTGGTCTTTTATATTCTCCATGCTGAGTACGTACTGTAACCGCTCGAACTAACCCATCCTGCCCAGGATGAGTAGACACGATTCTGCCCAACGGCCATACACCTCGCGGCTGATTTGGCTCAGCAACTAGGACAACATCTCCTTCTTTGAGGTTCTGTTTCTTCTCTTTCCACTTCTTTCTTTCTGTCAGGCTAGGAAGGTACTCTTTGGTAAAACGTCTCCAGAAGAAATTAGCTAGCGCTTGGGACTGTCGCCACATCTTTGTCGAGTTAATCTCTCTGTCACTAACTTCAGCATCTTCATAACTCGGATTCGCCCGCAACAGCAAGAAATGGTTTGGGGTTAACGCTTCAATGTCCCCTGCATCATTGGACACATGAGTAATCGGTCGACTGTTTAGTATTCCTTCTGCTTCGACTAGTGCAGTTCTCAGCACTTCTTTGGAAACAATCCTGTCTGCCAGAATTGCCTTCAGCGTCTTCTTGGTGCATTGTACTAGTCTCTCCCATGCTCCTCCAAAGTGTGGGGCACTTGGCGGCTGAAATTTCCACTCGATTTCCTTAGGTGCACAGAAGTTTTGTATCCTCTCTTCATCCAATTGTTTGATGCATTTCCGCAACTCATTATTTGCACCAACAAAGTTCGTTCCGTTATCGCTGTGGATGCTCTGCGGTCGTCCACGTCGCGCAATGAACCTTTTCAATGCCATGATGAAATGATCTGTTGAAAGATCATCCACCAGTTCAAGGTGGCACGCTCTAGTACTCATGCAAGTGAACAAACACCCGTACACTTTAACTTCACTGCGTCTTTCTTTAACCAACATAGGTCCAAAAAAGTCAACTCCAGTGTTCCTGAACACCATTCCTGGCTCAAATCTGCACTCTGGTAGACTTCCCATTCGCTGCTCTTCAGGCTTTACTGTCTGGCGATGACAGTAGTTACACTTGAATTTCACATTTCGCACTACCTGGCGACCATGGATGATCCAATACTACTGCCGAATTTGATTATGTAAGTGCTCAGTTGGCGGGTGGTGGTAGATGCGATGCATTTCTTCGACGATCAGCTGTGCAAGTTCATGGTGTGAGTCAATTATTTTGGGATATCGTGTTTTGTACGGGAGGCATTGTGCTCTCTGCAGCCTTCCACCGACAACTAAGAACCCATCTTCCAACCTTGGATCAAGAGATTTAATTCTACTCTTCTTGTGGATCTCCTGGCCCATCTCCAAACACTGTTTCTCGTCGCTGAATGACTCAACTTGCGCCCTCTTCACAAGATAATTCTGAGCAGCTTTCAATTCGTTCGACGTAAGTGCTCCCAGCAGACGTGCTTCTTTCTTAGCTCTTGCATTGTTTGCAAATCGCATCACACACGCTGTAACTCTTCTTAGTTTGGTCAGTGACGAATACTTCTTCCACCCTAACAGGACCTTGTTTTCCTGAGATGTTCCAGCCCATCTTTCCTTCTTCTTTTCTTTCATGTCATCGTTCTCGCAGGGTGCTTTGACTTTATTTTCTGGCCAGAGCTCTGCTGATTCATACAGGAACTCGGGTCCACTACTGTAGCGAAAGCCCTTGCCAAGTTCCGCAGGTCTTAGTCCCCGGGTGATGTCATCTGCAGGATTAGCCTCTGTCGGCACATATCTCCAACTCACTGCGCCCGCCCCCAGTGTGGCCCCCAGATTGCTCATGATTGTGTGAATCTCAGATACCCGGTTGCCAACGAATGCTTTGTAAGTGGAGCTTGTCTGGCGGATCCAATGTAGGACTGTGGTGGAGTCACTCCAGAAAGTTATCTTCTCTATCTTTGTCACCATTTCTTCTACCAGTGTTTGAGTTAACCGCACAGCAACTAAAGCTCCTATGAGCTTTAGTCGGCATATAGACTGTGACTTTAATGGAGCAACACGGCCTTTTCCCGCTATAAGACTACACCCTACTGTGTCATCTATAAACGCTCGTCTCAGGTAGGCACACGCGCCATAAGCATTCTGGCTAGCGTCGCAAAACACATGAAGTGCAGTCTCTCGCACAGGTTTCTGTTCTTGAAGAAGAGATCTCGGAATTCTCACTTCATCAAGCTTTTCTGCTTCCTTGCGCCATTCACGCCACTCTCGAAGATCAGCTTCTTTCAACTCATCATCCCATCCGTACTTCATACGATTTAGATTCTGCAGGATGATTTTACTTCTGATTGAGAATGGGAGGAGAAGTCCTCGCGGATCCCAAACAGAGAATGCTTGGCTCAAGATCTTCCTCTTCGTCGTACCTGGATCACCCCTCAGTCCGGGAAACTGGAGCATATCTTCCTGAGCATCCCAAATGACGCCCAAAGTTCTGTCTGTTGGTAACTTATCTTCACTCAGTTCGAGGAATCGTGGAGATCTATCTTGCTCCGGGATGGTTGCCAAGACGTCTGGGTCATTTGTCAGCCATTTGTGTAGGCGGAAACCCCCACGACGCAGCAGCTCTGTCATCTGCTTCCTCATTTCAATAGCTTCCTCGCGAGAATCAGTTGATGGTAGACCATCATCCATGTAAAAGTGCTGGTAGACGGCTTTCACACCCAGAGGTAAATCTTCCCCATTCTCATCAGCATTTCGTCTCATAGCGTAGTTCGCTCTGGATGGCGCAGACACTTCTCCAAACACTGTTCTCTCGAACTGATACACGCTTGGTTCTTCTTTCAGAGAGTTTCTCCACAAGAATCTCAATGCTGGCTTATCACGATCAGGGAGACGGAGCATATGGTACATTTCTTTCACATCAGCGGCCATAGCAATTCTTCCTTCGCAAAACCTGAGGAAAACTCCAAACAGAGAGGACAGAAGATCTGGTCCCGTGTAGATCTTGTCGTTCAAACTTTGTCCCATGAATTTTGCTGATGCATCGTAGACTCTTCTGAGGCGATCAGGTTTTTTGGGGTTGATGACAAATCTGTGTGGTAAGTACCAAGTCACTTTACTATCGCACTGTACTTCCTCTTCGCTCAGTTTCTTCACATAGCCCTTCTCAATGTCATCCTGGATTGACTTTGCATATCTCTCTCTGATCTCGGGACAACTCTCTAACTTCTTCTCTAGGGATTGTAGTCTCCTCTTTGCCATTTCGTAATTGTTGGGCAGAGATGGTTCCTCTTCTCTCCACAGTAGGCCTGACACATACGCATCTTCACTCGCACTCTTAAAGGTTGTATTTTCCATTACTGACAATGCTCGCTTGTCCTCAATCGAACGGGTTGGATCTGCTAGCTTGACCACGCCCAACGTCTCTATCTCTGACTGAGCCATGACTAGCTGCTTCAGCTCCTCATCTTCAACTGAACTTCTCTGATACACTTTGAACCCATTGTATGGAGATGCCACTCTTCGCTCACCAGGTAACCAATTAGTCACCGCCCATCCAAGTAGGGTCTCAACTGCATAAGGTACCCTGTCAACTTCCGGTTGACCTGAGGGTTTCAGAATTTGTTTTGGTAGAATCAAGTCAGAGTTGTTTGTTCCAATTATGAGTTGCACTGGACCCGTGTCAGTGTCACGTAAGTCCAAGTTTTTCAGATGTTGATACTCCTGCTTGATTTTTGACCACTTTAGCTTCTGATCCGGACCATTCAGGCTAGGAATTGTCTTCACATCTCGCAAGGAGTACTTGAATTCCTCTTTTCCGACTCGTGCGACATGACATTTCTTGATGTGCTGGGAAGTAAACACTTTCTGCGCATTTACTCCTTGAATTTCGAGATCTACCTCTTTGCCTTGAAGCCCAAGCGAGAGCGCTAAGCTTTCATCTATAAGTGTTGTGTTACAGCCTGAGTCACGCAATGCCATCACTTGCTGTTTCCCTGTTTCTCCAAAGACAACTATGGGAAGTACTTCAACCAAAGCACGACCACCAGTCTCACAACTTGTGTATGCTGATTGCCGATATACTCCTCAAGAGGTTCCACAGCCTGAAGTGGTGATGAGTCTTTACCTTCAAGGGAGACAGACGCTGGGTCCCTCTCAACTTCTGGCACTTGTTCTAATTCACGTTTTGCTTTTGCCCATTCAATAAATTTCAAGTCAACTTCATGTACAAGGGTATGATGACGCATGTCACAGTTTTCAACTTTGCATCTATTCTTACTACGACATTTACTCAGACGATGACCGGGTAATAGACAACATAAGCATAGTTTGTGTTCCTCAACAACTTTCTCCTTCTCGCTAGTCAGCATTCCCTGAAACCGTTTGCACTCTTGCAAAGTGTGATTAGTGGACTGGTGAATTGGGCACTTCTTTTTTCCAAAGCTGGCGCGTAAAGATTCTTCCATAGCTCCTGCAAACAGCCCAGGTTGGAATTTGTCAGCTGGCTTACGCCTATCAACTTTAGATGTATCTGAACGCTTCCACTCTCTCTTCTCTGGCATCCACCGCTGCTTGGACTCACTAATTTTTGCCTCTTTCTCTAGCCAATTTGCAAACGAATCCCAGGTTGACAATTTTGGTTTTCCTTCAACAAACTCGGCCCATCTGCCGCAAAGGCGTGCAGGAAGTTTAGAAACAGTTGCTTCCGGGACTTGCGAGCTAAGCTCGTGAAGAAAGTTGTGCTCTTTGAAAATGCCTATTAATTCAGAAACTATTTCTTGATACTGCCTGATCTGCACGCTATTTTCTTTCACTATGGTCGGAAATTGATCTATACGTTTCTTCGCAGCTGATACCACTGTGTCTACACGGCCAAAACGCTCCTGGAGCGCAGTCCATGCCTCCTCGTATCTATCTGAACCTGGCATGAATTTCGCTAGACATGATTTTGCACTTCCCTCCACAGAATCTAACAGAAATTTAAGCTTCTCTGTTGCATCATAAACTTCCTTTTTATCCACTTCAACATTAAATGCTGCTTTGAATTTTGAGTACTCTAGTGGATTTCCATTGAACTTCTGCACGTTTGGTTTAACGATTTTCACAAATGGCAGCATTTTCTCAAACAACTGATCTATCTTTGACATTTGCACGCTAGGATTTCCTGTGACAGAGGATTTTAACTCAGCTTCACCTTTAGCAATAAAAGATTCACATGTCTCTTTTTTACGGGGCTCACTAGAAACCTCTGTTACGACCTCTGGTTTGGTGGGTTTAATTTCCTCCACGTGAGATTTTTCAACAACAGTGTTTTCAGTAATTTCCAGGTCTAAGCGCGAGACCCGATCGTTCACACCGTCTGAAGGTAATTCATTTAACTCTTCATCAACATCACCTTTATTTGACATACCTTCTTCCTGGGCGATGGCATCTTCGAACTCATATTCCAATCTTGATTCTTCAGCTTTCTTTTGAAGCTCCAAGAGCTTTGCACGCTTCTGTTGTTCGGTTCGCAGACACTCGATCTCATTTGCGAACGTTTGCTCGGCTATTTTTAGTTCCAGTGCTAACTTCTCAGCTCGCAATTTCTTTCTCAAAACGGAACGTTTACTTGAAGTAGTAGACTCACTTGGCGTAAACAGTCGAGGTGTTTCGCCTTCTTCTCTGTTTGAGGCACTCATCTTGACACGACTTGAATGACTCTTCCACAATATATTGAACCATGCGGTTCGATGATAAATTTCACACGCAGTTACACGTAGTTTCACGGCTGACTTACAGCTTGACTCGGCGACTCTTGATTTCACAATATCCGGCTCGGTGGACCAAATGTCGCTGCTGGGCGACGATAAAACACTGCTGGTTCGTTTTGGACAACTTTATTCTCGGATTTTACACTCAGAAGTCAGGACAACATCGCTCCTTTTTCTCACGTTTTACAAACTCAACTCATCTCTTTTTTTTTTAACACGTGCGGACAAAGTCCCTAGCAACGAGTTCACCTGTCATTCGTAACATCGCAACGCGACCGGAAATGAGAGTTCAGGAAGCGGGAGGCACATTCTTCGATAGCAGTTAAAAGAGCGCTTTCCGCCATATTGTTTCGATCATTTAGGTTTCCATGGAAACTGAAATTTTTACATGTAAGTATTTCAAATTTGGCAGAAATACTACTGGTCTTAGCCAATCGCATTTTCTTAGCCTGTAGTATAATACATGTAATATGACTGAGAAAATTGCCTCATTCTGACTGTCTGACAACAGGCCGAGATTAACGGGAAATTAACGCGCTTTCGTTGACGATTTAATTTTCTAAGGCTGTGATAAATGGTTAGTCATATTAAAGTTCGATTAATTGAATTAATTAATAAAGGAATTAAACGACACATGATATTTGAAAACTCTTTCAAAGGCTCAAGGCTCGTGACATTTTAACAAATATTTCAAATATCACCCGCAGTGCAGCACAAACAAATATCGTTCTCTGTTTATCTCAATGTACCAAGATGTATCCCATGGCTTCAATAAGTTTATTCCCATAATATCGGCCGTATTTCGCCACGTTTCCACAAGTGATGGATTCATCTGGATAGCCTCCAGTTCCAAACCCGATTCTGGAATCACACGAGGTGCAGACTCTTTCGAAATTGCCAATGATACCGATCCTTGCTTTAGAGCTGTAACTATCAGTCATAGCATTGAAACCTTCCTTGCTACATTTACGATGCAACAAGGTCTGTGAACTAATCAGCGTCTTCCACGTGGTACGACCCAGTGAGGTGGCGCGGTATTGACCGTCAGCAATCAGTGAGTACAGAGAGCTGGCCTGCTTGTTAACGACAATGAAGTTAATATCTTGGCCGATCTTCATACCAAGACAGATCTTGGAGAAGGATGTGTTCCAGTAGGTCGGTAACTTGGTTTCTTGTGTGTCAAACCCAGTCTCTCCTCCAGGAAGGTTGTATTCATTCGTATTATTCCAGTATGCTGAGTTATAATGGAAAGTGCTCTAAGATTATTAAAAAAAAAATAACACCTCGCTTAGACAGTCCACTTAGTGTGCGCGGCAGCTCCTGTAGACGCCTAACACGCCTAGCGCACGCATGGGAAGATTACCCCACCGGAAGAAAACCGAATCAATATTACTCGAAATTTCTCAACTAAAATTACGATACGGTTACTGTGACGAGTTCATTCGATGGTAAACGCCTGGCCTTATGGTTGTGGTTATTTTAAGCTCATCCTGAACTTTGCTTTGTGGTGCGAGATTTTTTTTTTGTTTTTTTTTTTTTTTTTGGGGGGGGGGGGGGGAGAGGTACTGTTTTCTAGAGTCATCACCCTAGCTTCCATTTTACAAGACCGGAGAGGTCGAAAAAATCCGAAGGCAACAAACCCGTCTAAAATGGACATGATTTGCACACAATGTCCATCAAAGACACAAAAACAACTTTATTTTAAGATGAAGGAAGTTTGTTTGGTGCTGATGCTGTAATGAGAAATAGAATGTTGATCGCTCTCGGCATCGCTGAAGTCTAATTCTGAAACATGGTATTTTGGGGTACCTTGCTTCCATTAATCTTCATGACAGTCGTCCACGCACCATCTCCACATCCAAAATCTCCCACGTGACACAAAACAGAGATTGGTGTTTGACCAAAACGAAGCGTTACAAGCTGGCTGACAGTGAACCTGTTGAATATGAGAGCTAAATCAAACCACAGCGGCAATGTCAACGAAAACGTCACTACACAAACGGTTTAAAGAGCAGAGCAAGAACATGTTGGTGTGAAGCTTTGTGGCCAATAGTTTACCATGGCAACAGTATGACCTGCTGAAAACACCCTTATAACTCAAACTCAAACTCGGTAGCCCCCATTTTTTTTATTATCGAAATTTGATTCATGTTAGCATGATAAGATGCAACTTTTTTTAAAGTTTAAAAATCTTCATGGCCGTAGTTATTTTACATATTCCTTCGGAGACACTCCTTTTTACTTTCAATCAAATTTGTTTTTTGGCGTCCAAAACAACACGTGTCCGGTGTGAAATACATGACTTACTTGTGTGTCTCGTAAATATCTTTACATGACTTCGCAGCTGAAAGAAGAAAAACAATAATTACATTCATGTAAAAAAGGACTAATAACGTTTTTACATACTTTTTGTCGCAAAAACCATTCGTGTAAGTTACTTCACCTGTTTCGCAATACTCTCCAATGAAACCTTTCCCACAAACGCATCTGAACGTGTAATCTGTGTCGTTTTCCACACAAGTAGCTTCGTTTTGACACGACGCGGAAGAACAAGGTGTCTAATAGCACAGATAAATTAAATGATTAGTACTTTAGAGCTTTCTGGAGTGTTGCTTTCTTTGCTTAATTCAATTAACTTTCGAATTAAAACTAGAGAAAATTGCTCGTATGTCGTAATGCAGAGTTTGGTGTACCCCAATGGTCTGTTCTTGGCCCAATCTTGTATTTTTTTATATACTACGCCTCTTGGATACATTTTGCGTGGACATGGTGTGAAATACCATCTTTACGCTGATGATACACAGATGTATTAACTTTTTGAATCTACTTCATCAGAACATAGAGATCGGTCGGCTGAAACTGTTCAATCATGTGTGAACGATATTGGTAAAGCGATGACAGGCGACAAATTAAAACTGAATAAGGACAAGACTGAATTTATTGTTATTTCTTCACAACATCGCCCTATGCCGCAGCTGGATAATTTAACATTTGGATCTGAAAGTGTCTTCAGTACTAATGCTGCACGTAATATTGGGGTCACCATCGACGATAAGATTAACTTCGAGAAACAGGTTGCATCCACCTGCAAGTCCTCCTTTTATCATATAAGAAACATTGCTCGTATTAGAAGATTCCTCTCTGAGGAAAGCACAAAGGCACTCATCCGTGCATTTGTTACATGTAGGTTGGATAACTGCAATTTGCTTCTCTATGGCTTGCCGAAGAATCAGATTGAAAAGTTTCAACGTGTCCAGAACTGTGCTGCTCGTCTAGTGGTAAATGCAAGACGATATGATCACATAACACCTGCAGTCATAGATCTTCATTGGTTACCTTATAGTGTTTAAATAAAGGATATGATGATGATGATGACCAGTGAAACAGCGATTTATTTTTAAAATTTTTCTTTTTACTTTTAAAGCTCTAAACGGCTTAGCTCCTTTTCAATTGAGTGACTTGGTTAAGTTTCATGTTTCTGAACGTGATCTCAGGTCATCTTTTCAGAAACTGTCAGCAGTACCTTTTTCTAAGACAAAATCATATGGTGACAGAGCTTTTCCCATTTGCGCACCAAAGCTGTGGAATGGCATTTAAGGAACTGTGCCTCTTCAGGAGCCCATCACTAGGAGCTTGCAACTCCAATACTAAGCCTATGTCACGGCATTTTTACAGACCGGTCTATTTTTAGACTTCTTTTCGCGCAAAATAGGTCAGTTCCGTTCTACACGAGCGCGCATCGGTAAGGGAAACAATGGCGGCTTTTCCTTTTAATCTTCCAGTGAAAATGCCGACGTCAATTGAAGAATCAAGTCTGCGCTTATGATTTGTCACTGTTGTCCCTGCGGGAGTCTGAATTCGCGGTAAATTCAAGCTAAAAATAGACAGGTCTGTGAAAACGCCGTGACAGGAATATGGGGTAGTTGCTGGCTCCTAGTGATGGGCTCCTGGCCTCTTATAATGTTTTTAAAAGTAACTTGAAGACGTTTTTATTTAAGTATACATTTTGCTTATGATACGTTTTTAATTTATTTAATAATTGTTAATTGTTAATTGTTATCTTAATTAAGGTCTGTAAAGCACCCTAGAACATTTGGATTTCGGCGCTATATAAATTGTATTTATTATTATTATTATTATTAGTGTTATTTTTAATAAAGTATTATTAATTATTATTAAAAAATTATTGTTATTATTATTATGCAATAAAACTATCTGTATGCACAGTGTTATAAAGCGACACAGGGCGCTAAGCGTAACCTGTGCGCACAAGCGAAACTTAAAAGGAGTAAAAAAAAAAAAAAAATCAAAAAATAAATAAAAAAAAGTAATAATAAAAAAAAATAAAAAGATAAAAAAAAATAAAAAATAAAAAATAAAAAGAATATCTACATGACTAAAAACTATAATCTAAGCGTAACCTGTGCGCACAAGCGAAACTTAAAAGGAGTAAAAAAAAATAAATAAAAAAATAAATAAAAAAAAAAGTAATAATAAAAAAAAATAAAAAATAAAAAAAAATAAAAAATAAAAAGAATATCTACATGACTAAAAACTATAATCTAGGCATATAAATGTCTGTAATGTCTCTCGTTCTTCGTGGCTGATAATCAGGCTTTGATCTTAGGTCTTCATATCATAACCTTGAAAGTTCTCGCTATATTTAGGGATGACGACAAGACTGCCTTTTGCATGGCCTCTAAAACTTGATTCGCCTTACGTCCTACCAGTGATTGAATTGAGGTTTCGGTTTCTCTCGACCAGCCTCCCAACACGTCCATGATAATATTATGTTGAGTCACCTCGTAACCTCTATACTGCTGCTTAAATTCCCACCTTAACGGACCATACTTCATCGTCTTCTCCTCGCTCTTTTTCTCTCGATTACTAATCCAAGGGCAGCTCATCTCTAAGGTCAACACTTTCTTGTTTGCATGATCCACAATCCTCGCGTCTACACGGTTGGCTCGAACCTCCTGGTGGTTCGCATACACGGGTACATCCCACCATGCTTCCACTTGTTCTGACCTGTACTCCGGCTTGGGCATTACTGGCGAGTACCACGGTGGTACTTCCCCGAGAAGACCCTGGTCATGTAAGATCTCATAAAACAGGACCTTTAGAGCAATGTTGTGTCTGAACAAATACTTGGTCTGAGCCAACGCTGTGCACCCGGACAGGATATGAGAGACACTCTCTTGGGCGTGGCCACATATTCTACACTTCACATCCTCAGAGCAACTTGTGTGAGTCTTTTTGCTAGTGTAGAGCTTTGTTGGAAAAAGTTGCTCGTACAGTTCAAACGTACCGGCAATAGTATACGTGGGACATGATCTCCATGTACTCAGCCAGCTGAAACATCCGTTCGTGCACAGCTGTTCATCGTCCTTTATCTCTCTCATCAGCTTCCCCTGCCATTCTAGGCCACGTACGTCCCTCTCATACTTCTCCTCCACACATTCTTTCAGCACTCCCTTCACACATTGCGGTGGGGTGGCCTCTCCACTGCTTATAACAAATACAGGTTCCGGGTGTTTAAGATGAAGGTCAACACCCAACTCCGCCGCAAACTTTGCCGCATCTTTCACTATTTGATTTATTATTATTATTATTATTATTATTATTATTATTATTATTATTATAGTCAAGTGACGTCAAAATGACTATCTGTTCATTAACCCGCTGCAGCACTTTATCAATGTCTGTGCAAGGGTTTTATTGTACCTGAATGCATCAGACAAAAGCTTTTAGCAAGAAATGGTTAATTGGACACCCTTCGGCTCTTGCGAAGGTATGGAGCTAGACGGGTAATTTGGCAATAATATCAAGCTACTGTCACTTCAAGTGCAGTGATTTCAAGTAATCAGACTTGGCAAAAATAATGCCCGGCGACTGGCATCAGTAGAAACCATGTTTTTCTCTAGCTATGGCGGCTTGTATTCTCTTATTACCCACAAAATATGACAGAATATTTCCAATATACACTTACTTGCAGACCTATACTCACCTTGGACAAGTGATGCGAAGTCTCGTTTGCTTTAAACTCCGTGGGGTTTAGGTATTTGCCAGAGGACAGTATCTCACACCAAAACATTCCATCGGATCCTTTGGTGGCGGCCAGGTTCACAGAAACGCAGGTAGCAATTTGGAGGCATTCCAAGGTGCAATCAAAAATATCGTCAACTTTAATTGTCCCAGCTTTAGGCACATCCAGATAATGAAACTCGTGTCTTAAGAAAACGTGAGAGACATTTGTAACCGCTGAGGAAAAAGGGAAATATAATGCTTTGAGAATTGTTTAGCAGTTGTCATAAGACGGTCAAAAAAGTCCAGCCCATGGGCAATTGCACAATGTTTTCATCATATTGAAAGCGTCAGTTTCTCGGCAGTGTAGTTCCAAACCCAGAATCACCTGCGTATGGATATCTTAAGGTAATATATCCGAACCAGGCCACAGCGTGAGGATGGAACTGATGAGTGACGCCTAAAAACTGGTTGCAAGTCATTGGTGGCGGAGTGAGCTTGGGGCAATGCCAGTGACAAACGGTTTACCGTCTGGTCTGACCTTGGTCAGTCATTGAGATATTTCTTCTATCACTTTGAGCTTAATTTTGTTGCAAAAATGTAACAATGTGCTTATAAATGATTCGATCCGCTTGAGTGCGCTACCTGAATTATTCCAGGGGCTAGCCAGTGGTGGCCAATTCACATTATCAACCCAGTTGATAAAACCAAATTATCTTAGAATAATAAAGGTCGAGGTAGTCGAAGCCGAAGGCTGAGCCTTATAGCCCTTACCGAGACCTTGATGATTTTGGATACCACAAAAAACGAATCTAATAATTGTTTTATTATACATTGAACGAACAAAAAAACGGAAGTCATAAAGTGCTATAAAGCTACTGTAAAATATAAAGAAGTTAAAGATATACGTGGGAATCGAAAAAATACAGCAAATTGTTTAAATTAGCTCATAGATATAGATGAAAAGAAAGTACCGAAAATTGCCTAAATTAGTTTATAGAGAAAGCTTAAGTCAATCATTAGATAACACGGAAAGCTCTCTTGTTGACCGGGAATGCGTCAGGATAAGTAGATTTTTAAGTCCATTAAGATTAACATAAATTAAATAGAATTTAGGCGTTGATATTCTTTAAACATGCCTGTATTATAATTTAAATTTTTAAAAACTTTCAGATTTTAACCAGGCTTTTTAAGGAAAAATATCAGGAAAGCAGCCTTTCTTAGACGGTGCGACAAAATCAAATGAAGTAACTTGATGTGAAGAGTTTATTTAACTCTGTGTAATTACGTTCAGTGACAATTATAACTGGGAACATGAAATGCCATCATATAACTAGATGAATACCATTCACAAATAATCCGGTGAAAGTTTACTTTCTTGGCAAGGGGTTAGAAACTTGACTGGTCAGTAACATAAACCATTAGACACCATTAAGCAGTCAAAATTATTTCTAACGAAAAGAATGTTCCAATTTTCTGTCAAGCACATGATATAGTATTAGTTTCCCTAAAATGGAACTCTCTCTGTGTGTGATAAATATGAAAAGAAATAGAATGGAAGACTTACCTGGTAAACAGAATACTCCGGGTATTAAAGAAGATAACACCTGTAAAAGCGCAACAGAAATGAAACTAGATAACATGGCGAACCAGAATATTACAGTCGTGACTTCGATAAAATGTCAATTGCATCAAGAACCTCTGCTCCTAACTAACAAAGTTTAAAGCCATTTTCACTTTGCTCCTTTACGGTCTTGATTAAATTGAAAACCAAATTATACGTAAATTATTCATAGAAACTAAGTAGTAGCCTGGCTTTACTAGGCTTAACTGCGGTTAAGGAAAACGTTCCAGAATAAAACAAGCCATAATTGTATCAATTACACCTTAGCAATGTTATATGACACCATGCTTTGATTTCAACCCTAACATTAAGATAATAATGGACTTAATACTAATAATTTAAGGGAATAGATATCACACAATTTTCAACGTTCTAAGAAAGTTTCAGAACTAACCTTAGGTGTAAGTCATCTCCCGCCCAGTGACTGACATTTCAGGCAAGGTCAAAAATTGCTTAAAAGGACATTTTTACGAATTGGCTTTGGTACCACTGTTCGTGTTCAACGTTTAAAAACAAAAACAAAAATAGGAGCGAGTATCTTTTCATGGGGCCGGTGTCACCTTTAAGCTTAAGGAATCCAAAGGGTTTTCTGAGGCTTAAAGGGATTACGCTTCTTAGATTGGTCCATTAACAACATTGTCTTGAGGATTAAGTCTTTCTTTTCGCTCTACAGGCTCGACACGCAATAAGTACAGCGTACAACTTAAGGTGGCTCTTACCAGTTTTCTCGCGCGGGGAGTAGATCACCATCGTGCGTCACGCGTGAGAAACACGAACGATAGAGGCGCGAGACTGCGCGAGATTTCAAGCTCGAAAGACCAAAACAAATCCGGCGGCGCGCGGCTTTTTTTTTTTGCCCAAGGTCACTTTAGTACTGTTGGAGACGAAATTCGCACATAAAGGAGGCTTAACCTGCTGGAACAACTCTAGTCAATTCTGTGTATTTAAGACAAATTGTTTCGGGAATCCAATGTTTCCCAAATTTCAAAGGAAACTCGATCGAACGTGCAGCCACCGAGAAGGTATTAAGGACTCGTAAAACATAGCAAATCTACCCAGAATTTGTGTAAAAATCCTACAGAGTAAGCCCAGGAGGTTGTCGTTAACGGCAATTACAACTGTAAATGATGTTTTAGCATCAAACGACAGCAAACAAAACAAAATGCCTGTTCGGAGCCCGCTCGCCCGCGCGGGTACACGAAGCAGTCTGCGGTAGTCAAAACAGCTCATGAGCAAATGCTAACATTATAAAGTCTGGATTTTTGAATGCGTGTCTACGCGCGTGGGAATAACGGAACTCGCGAAGGCTTTTGCATGAAAACAAGCCCGGTGACCCCTTCTTTTTATTGTTTTAATATAATGTTATCATTGAAAGCAAACTTCAGAAAAAAACTAAAAAAATTCTACGGGAGGAAATTTCCACTCTGTGCAAATTGTTGTTTTTTCCAAGTTTACAAGAAATCGGCTCCGTAATTTGTTTTTTAAATTGTTGTGCATTTCCCTTTTCAGATGCCAAAAGCTATGGTTTAAAAAAAAACTTGGGGTCACCGGGTTAGTTTTTTAGTTATTAGTGACATAAGCGAAAAATCAGGTCTGGGAAACTGCTGACGACAAAATAACAGCTGTTTTAGGTAAAGTATAATCCAAATTTGCAAAAATATTACAGTGGCCCTGGTCTGCCTTTTTGTTCTATTCTTACAAAGTTACGAGCCGTCAAAAACCTAAAAACTGGTACGAGCCACCTTAAGGCGAGTACAATTTGAGATAATTTTCAAAGATCATGGGTACGTAGTGTAGATTTTCAATTGCAATTGCGTTCATAAGACAACTTGCTTATTATATGACGCAGAAAATTCAAACGCACGCATTGATTTTCACTGAAGTACAATGTAATTTGCTCAGGCATACAATAACAGGCTTAATCTTAAAAATTACAATTTCCTCGATTGTGATTGCTTTAAAAAATCCCGTATTTTCCACTAACTCACTTGCCTAGCTGTTATCGGACAGTTTGTTATTGAAAATGTTGCTATCAGACAGTTCAATAAGCCGATCACAATCAAAGTTGTAGTTGAAATCAACCAATCACATTCAAAGTTGAAGATAAAATTAACCAATTTCAGAGCGACATTAAACAACTTACGCCTCCTTCGTCGGTATTTTCATGCAAATGTTCCCTTTCTTTCATAAGTTGGCTATTCTTCTTTTCTTGGAAATTGGAATTTTTATGATTAATTGAAAATAAGACTTCGTGTCGTCCAATTCGGACTGTAATAATACTCGTGTTAAACAAATCAGACTCCCGCTGCGCGGTCGTCCGATTTTGTTATCACTTGTATGATTACAGACCGAATTGGACCCCACACAGTCCTATTACCATTACTTATACATATAGCTTGCGATACCGTCAACGCTGTGCATGTAATGTCTTATGAAATAACAAAAATAATGTAAGGAGGACGGGTTCGAGAAACTTGGTGTATCCCTGGTGAAGAGCAAGGATGCGCAGTGATGAGAGCGCTCACCTCCCAATGTGGCGCCCGGGTTCGAATCCGGCCCAGTGTCATACGTGGGGTAAGTTTCTTGTCGTCGACGTCCTTGTAATAAGCTTTGTACAAAATTGTTTCTCTAATTAATGCCCTTCAGTATAGTATTCCAAATGTGGACACGGCTGTTAGTATGATGCGCACGAACAACGGCCGTCTCAAATAGCGAAGTAACAACTAACTATAAAGGGGGCAAGTTTCTA
The DNA here is from genome assembly GCA_964020085.1 of Micromussa lordhowensis. Classification (NCBI taxonomy): domain Eukaryota; kingdom Metazoa; phylum Cnidaria; class Anthozoa; order Scleractinia; family Lobophylliidae; genus Micromussa; species Micromussa lordhowensis. The sequence continues at coordinate 32,131,911 of OZ026600.1, forward strand.
AAGAAACTGTGGTGCTGCGTCGGTGGGAGTATTACAAGATAATTTAGTTGTTAATTTGGTTTTATCAACTGGGTTGATAACGTGAATTGTCCACCGTAAAGAGATTCGGAAGCTGACGTTTCGAGCGTTGGCCCTTCGTCGGAGCGAATCAAGGAATTGTGGGTTGTGTGTGGTTTATATACAGAAATATGGAGCTACGCTATTGGTTGGTGCCTGGCAACGTGAAAAACAACAGAATGAATTAGTTCAATGAAAAGCGTTCGTTGATACCGTGAGGATTAAGAGTGCCGATTTGAAAAATAAATCTTTGTTCAAGAGTTTTGCGGCTTTCTGTGCTTCCTTGATGTAATTAGAGGCCGCAGACTGCCATATGTTGCTTAGAATGATTGGGCAGATTAAAGTGTCTAGCAACCGGTTTAGAAGCGTCTTTATCGTCTTTCTCTACGTCGCGAAGGTGTTATCGGAAACGGTCGCCTAGTTGTCGACCTGTTTCGCCGATATATAACTTTTTGCAAAGAGAGCAAGTTATACAGTAGATGACATCTTAGAGTCTACTTAGAAACATATATTTTCAATTTTTATTTTGGAAGTTTATTTACATAGGGTCAACGTCTTAAACTTCCTTTTTAGGGTATTATTTGTATTTATTTGTTTATGATACCTTAAATAAAGTATGTATATGTATATGACATTGGCTGAGGTACAGGTAAAATGATCTGTGATCTTAATGGATCGCTTGGGTCCCGACAATTTCTCAACGTTGTAAATGAAAGGACATGTTTTACATCGCGCGCGTGCTCATTTAAAAGGTCCAGGTTGTTCACTCGTTTTGAATGCACTGCTAGCTAAAAAGTTACCTATGTTTTTGTCGCGTTTGAATGAAATTAATGGCGGTTGCGAAAAGATTCTACCAGTATCGGGATCATTTTGAAGTAATTTAAAGTTTTTGAGAATGATGGATTTTACTGCGTGATTGTGAGGGTGAAATGTGAGGGTGAATGGAATTCTCTTATTATTCTCCTTCTGAGACGTTTGTAGTGCTGACTGCCGATCAATTTGTTGGGCGCGATTATGGCCTGCTTGAACAACAGAGGCAGGATATCCCTTTACACCGTCATCCCTAATGGCGAAGATCTTCTTGCCCTCAAACATTTTTTTTGATTTACGCACTGTTAAGGAACCAAGCTCGGAAACACTGCTCCGCCTGGCTAAACTAGTTTTAACACTAAATTGTTTTTCATTCGCTACCACTTGTTATAAACAAATCAATGGTGTGGCCATGGGCACCAAAATGGGACCCAGCTACGCCAATCTTTTCGTAGGCTACATTGAACACAATTTTTTTAATCAATACAACGGCCCTAAACCTGAGCTCTACCGTCGCTACATTGACGATTGTGTCGGCGCCACTTCCTCTACTAGAGAGGAACTCAATCAATTTATAACTGTTGTTAATTCGTTTCATCCGGCTCTTACGTATACCTGGGAAATTTCCAATACTTCATTAGCATTTCTAGATATCAAAGTTTCTGTCGAAGGCAACGGTTTATGCACCAGTGTGCACTACAAACCCACAGATTCTCATAGTTATTTGTTGTATTCATCTTCACATCCATCACACGTCAAGAATTCTATTCCTTATTCGCCTTTGTAGTGAGGACTCTGATTTTTCCTTTAAATCAGAGGAAATGTGCAATTTTTTCGACAAACGTGGATATCCTGCCTCTGTTGTTCAAGCAGGCCATAATCGCGCCCAGCAAATTGATCGGCAGTCATCACTACAAACGTCTCAGAAGGAGAATAATAATAGAATTCCATTCACCCTCACATTTCACCCTCACAATCACGCAGTAAAATCCATTATTCTCAAAAACTTTAAATTACTTCAAAATGATCCCGATACTGGTAGAATCTTTTCGCAACCACCATTAATTTCATTCAAACGCGACAAAAACATAGGTAACTTTTTAGTTAGCAGTGCATTCAAAACGAGTGAACAACCGAGTAATCGGTCTGAATGAACAACCTTTGGCTTGGCCTTCTTGCTCTTGTGGATTCGGCACACTACATCAGACAGCACTGATATTACCAGATAAGGTCCCTCCCAAGAGCAGTCAAGTTTGGCATTTCTCCCTTTCTTTCTCCGAACATTGTGCAGCCAAACAGAATCACCAACAGTAAATGATCTACCAGCAAGCCGTTTATCATAGTTCCTCTTCTGGCGTATGGCTGCCTTGTTCAAATGGCGTCTAGCCAAATCATGTGCAGTGGCCGATCTCTTTTAAACAGCTTGGGTGTAGTCTGTCTTGAGTGGCGGTGCATCGGGAGGTGCCTCGGTTATGGCATCCAAAGGAACTTTCTGCTCTCTACCCACCATCAACAGATTAGGCATAACCCCTGTTTACTCATGAACAGCACCCCGATAAGCCATCATACAAGCTGGAAGCTGAAGATCCCAATCCTTCTGGTCTTCCTTAATCTTCCCACGCAACATCTCAACGAGGGTCCTGTTGAAACGCTCCACCTGTCCATCGGATTGGGGGTGCAGTGGAGTAGTGCGAGTTTTCTCAATGTATAACAGCTTGCAGATTTCAGCAAATACCTTCGATTCAAAGTTAGTTCCTTGGTCGCTATGAAGTTCACAGGGTACACCAAAGCGACAAATGAACTCGCTCACTAACTTGTCAGCAACAGCAGCCGCCTCTTGATTTGGTATTGGGTAGCTCTCAGTCCATTTAGTGAAATAGTCACTAACCACCAGTATAAACTTGTTCTTCCGCGGAGTTTCAGGCAATGGGCCAAGAATGTTAATCGCAATCCGTTCCATGGGAGCTCCTACCACGTACTGTTTAAAGGAGCATGACGTTTCTTCCCTCACATTTTCTTCGATCCACAGACATGGCAACTGGCAACTAATCCATGCACTGCTGATGTAAGTCCTGGCCAATAATAACGAGACTGAAGAGCGATTATGGTATTCCGTACACCACGATGACTCGCAGTCGTGTGACTATGATGAGCTTGGAGAGTGCCGGGAAGAACAACCTGGTTGGTTATCTGATCTCTTATGTCATTTTCCCATTTGCGGCAAAGTAGACTGTTCCTGAAGAGTAGCCCGTCCCATTGTGACCACAAGGTCTTTACAGCACGACTATGAGACGACTCATCCTCCCACAATGGCTTTCTTTCACTGGCTTTCTTCCATCCAATAATGACCTTGAGATCAACATCCGCTTCCTGCTGCTCTCTAAAAAGTGGATGTCCATGTCGGTTCTAACTTGTCTGTGGGACAACGGTCACCAACAGGACCTTGATAGTTTGCTGGTTGCTCAATGTCCTGCTTAGGGACATGCATTGCAGTTTGGACACCCACATGAACAAACACTTCTTTCTGAAGTTTCCAACCCCTACACCACTTACAATGATCATCACAGGGTCGACGGGAAAGTGCATCAGCATTTTTTGTCGTTGTCCTGGTCGATACTGGATTTCACAGTCAAAAGTACTTAAGAATTCAATCCAGCGTGCCAGTTGTCCTTCTGGATCCCTTGCTTTAATGACAGAACGCAGCGGGGGGGGGGGGGGGGGGATGATCAGTTCGAATGCAGAATCTTGCACCTTGCAGGTAATGCCAATGTTGCTTGACAAACTCAACAATTGCCAAGAGCTCACGACGAGTCACACAATAGTTCCTTTCAGACTTAGGCAATGTTCGACTTGCAAATGCAATAGGTCTTTCCACACCATCTTGAAGCTGTGATAACACTGCGCGAATTCCATGGTCTGATGCGTCGGTGTCTAGCACAAACTTCCCCTCTCTGATCGGGTAGGCCATGTCCCTAGCGGATGTAAGTGCACACTTCAGGCGGTCAAAGACTCGTCGACATTCTCCTGTCCAAACAAAATCTTTTTTTGCTTCTGTTAGATTGTTTAGTGGTTGAGCTACAGTTGAGAAATCAGGGACAAACCGGCGGTAATAAGAGGCAAGTCCATGGAAACTTTTGACCTCTGTGCTGTTTTCTGGGATAGGCCAAGTGCGATCTTGTTTGACCTTTCCAGGGTCCGCACTGATACCTTCTTCTGTGACCACATGTCCTAGGTAGGAAACCCGTTTCTGGAAGAAAACACACTTTTTCGGCTTAAGCTTCAGCCCTGCCCGGGCCAGTCGCTCAAACACCCGTTTCAGCCGCTCCAACTCTTCCTCAAATGTGCACCCCATGAAAATCACATCATCAAGGTAAATCAAGCAGATTTTCCAATGAAAGCCGTTCAAGACGAGTTCCATCAATCTGGTAAATGTACTTGGTACATTACAAAGGCCAAATGGCATCACATTCGTACAAGCCGCTTGGAGTCACAAATGCTGCCTTTTCTTGGGTGTTCTTAAACGTCTCTAGCATAAAAACGGCCCTTATTATGCTACTATCCCCTCAAGTTCAGTTATTCCTAGTGATTAGAATTGGAAAAAATGGTGCCCTGGCGAGTCGCAACAGAAGAGGTGAGCCTCTCAAGCTAGGTAGGCTTGTATTCTGTCAACTTCGACATTACTCACAAAATATGACAGAATAATTCCAATTTACACTTTCGTGTAGACTTAGCATTACCTTTGATAACTGATGCGAGATCCTGTTTATTTTAAATTTCGCGGGGCTTACGTATTTTCCAGAGGACAGTATCTCACACTAAAGCTTTCCATCGGCTCCTGTTGAGGCGACTAGGTAAAAGAAACGCAACTAGGAACCTGGAGGCATTCAAAGGTCGGTCATTGAGATATTTCTAATATCACCTTGGGCTTTATTTTACTGGTATTGTTATTATTTGGAAAGTTGTAGGATCCCAACAATTTGACTGAGGCTTAATGATTTTTTTTTAGTGCAGAGCCGCATGCATGGCTTTCAGCTCCTCGTCCGGTTCTACAAACGACCGATTGCGTCATGTTCGCGTCAACGTATTGGGACTTTGATAACAAGCTCAAGGGCTGAGTTGTCTCAGGATATACTGTATGTTACATACTGATTGAAATCAATAGCGACAAGTCGAGACGGAGAATCGTGCTGGAGTCATCGAATTTGTAGATAAAATATTTCAACCTTACAACTTCAACGCGGATAGTGAAGTAGAAAGTCCAGAACCATCGATACCTATGATCCAGAAACACAAGGCCGTAAGACAACAAGTCGTCGAAGGAATAATTCAGTGAGACAGTGAAAAGCGCCAATTACAGCTTTTGAAATCAAACCAATCACTGTGGTCTTCGCAGTTTATAGGTGACGCTTAACCAGACCACCCACTCATCGCCTAACGAAGATTTGTGGCAAAAGTTCACGTTCACCAGTTTCGACCATCGAGCTCCGGGGACGTACTAACTTATAAGTCTGCAGCCACGCCGCAAAATAGGAAAAAATATTGGTCCTTTGGGAAATCAGCATAAGAATTTTCTAGAGCTAGTTAGCTATTGTAAAATATGAAAATAATGCGAATTAATACTGGAAATTGATTAAATTGGCTCAATAGAGAAAGCTTGAGTCAATAATTATACAGCATGGGAGGCTTTCTTGTCGACAGAAGATTCATCAGAATCAGGTAAGTTTTTAAGTGACTTCCAATTAACGTAAATTAAATAAAATTTAGGCGTTGCTGTTATTTTAACGTTCCTTTATTACAACTTAAATTCTGTCTTAAAGTTTCACGAGAAACTTCCAGTTCCTATCCAGGATTGTTAAAAAGTAATCTCAGGAAGAACAAAATGTTTTCATGTTTTGTGGAAAACAACCATTATTTTTATATGATACTCTGCGTGTTTTAGTTCGGAGATATTTATATCTGAAAACATCCAATGCCTTCTTATCACTAGATCAATAGCATTCACAAATAAGAGGTCATGGTTTATTTGGAACTTGACTGGTCAATTCTTTTCTCGAATCAAATTCTAAAGAAAACATTGTTGTAATTCACAATCACGCTCTTGAAATAGTGTCATTTGTATACGTAATCATACGGTTTCGAGTTCAATTTGGAATTAATTTGCACGAGTGAGTTTTTCAAAAAGTTTAAATTGCACGAGCCGCTTCGGCGAGTGCAATTTCAGCTGTTTGAAAAACTCACAAGTGCAATTTAATTTCAAGTTGAACGAGAAAAACTGTATGATTAGTTATTAATAATACAAACAAAAATTGCCGGAAGATGTTGCTTGAAGCCATTTTTTTCGCATTCGAGAAAACTTTGTCAGAGTTTCCTTACAACATTTTTGTCACTGCTTTACATGATATCATTGGCCTTCAAAATTTCTCATTGTCTTTCTGCCAATCATTATCCAGAATTACGATGTGTAATTAGCACTGGTGTTACCATTTTTGCACTGCACTGCTCTCAGCCAATGAGAATCGAGTATTTTTTCATGTGTATTATTATACCTGAAATAGAACTCTCTTTGCGTGATAAATAAAAACAGATCTAAAGAGAATCGAAGACATACCTGGCAAACAGAATACTCCGTGTAAAAACGACGATAACATTTGCAAAAGCGCTACACAAATGACACTGGATAACATTACCGTGTAGAATTCTAACATAACATGTCAATTGCAACAAGAACCCCTGCCTTGAACTAACATAGTTAAAGCCAGATTCACTTTGCTCCTTGACGGTCTCGATTCAATTGAAAACCTTATTATTATGCGTAAATAATTTACAGACACTTAGTAGTGACCTTGCTTTGATATGCTGTAACTGGGGTTACGAAAACGTTCCAGAAGTGATAATTATAATGATTTTAAGATTTAAAAAGATATCAATTACAAGTAACGAATAGTTTTAAGTTCCTAAACTACGAGTTTTAACCACAAACTTTCGGCGTATTTATCGGCTTACAATTTCATTTTGTTTAAAGTGGTCATGTTTACGGCTTTAAATTAAGGGACATTGTCAAACGCTATCATAAACTTTAATCGCATTGTTTTTAATGGTTAAAATTTCACAATTCTCAAAAGAGAAATCTTTCTTTATTTGGTCAAACAGTGCTTAAAAGGACTTTGAATTGAAGTGTTTTTAGTACCACTGTTCGTGTTCAGCGTTTAAACAAAATAATAACAATCCAACCCAAAATAGGAGCGAGTATTATGTGTCACCTTTAGGCAAGTTTAAGGAATCCGAAGGGCTTTTAGGGGCTAAAAGGGATCATGCTTTGTTGATTGGCCATTAATAAACATTGTCATGAGGATTAAAGTGGTACTATGATCAAATTTTTACCCCTTGATATTTTAGGTGTATCACATAGAACTCCATGAAAGAATAAAAACGCCTGCATTAGTTTCGGAGATATTTAAGTTTGAAAAATGTGTAAATTATGCAAATGAATGACTGATGACGTTATATACTCAACCCAATATTATCTCAAGTATATAAATAGAGCTATCTTGGCCAACTTGCACCACAGACCATTGAAACTTGGCAGGCTAATAGTTCTACAGAAAACGCCTACGGCTATAAAAAGTTCTGTTCCCATGGCAACTCACTCTTTTCCAGTCCTCACTCACTTGATTTTGATATGTTCGTGATTTTCAGCTCGAAAAATACTAAACGGGGCCACAAACCCTAGCTAACATATTTATGTGCCTGCTGGATCATGCATACGAGGCACCATTTGCAAGTATGAAAATAAAATGCTGAAGGTGGCCAGAAATGCCTTTAATTTTGGGGAGGTCTGGAACCTAGTATGTTGCCATGGTAACAAAAGTTTTAAGCTCGTATTGTGGAGTACCGTTAGTAGAATCGCACTGCAAAGAATCAAACATTTCTGATCGAGATTGGCTGAGATATCTTTTTTCATCATATATGAGCAAAATTAGGTTGAGAATATGACGTCATCACTTGGCTATTTTGCATATTTTAAAAACTCGAATATCTCTGGGATGAAAAGAGATATTTGAAAAAAGTAAACAGTGTTTTTCTTCTCATACAGACTACTTGTTTATGTTATAAAATGGCTTCAATAGGAAAGATGCGATTTTCATCATAGTACCAAGTTTCGCCCTTTAAGTGCAGCACGCAACAAGTACAACTGAAGGCGAGTATAATTTTAAACCAAATTGTGTAGTTAATATCCTTAATTGCACTCGCATTCATACGATTACTCGTTTATTATATGACACAGAAAGTTGCGAAAGTGGACGTTAACTTTCAGTACATTACACAAGTTAAAGATTAACGATAACTTGTCCTGCTCTCAGCCAATCACAATGAATTAATTTGCTCAGCAATAAAAATGGTATTTCTAACGATTGAGCCTGCGAATTAGGTAGAAATAAATATTTTGTCGGCACGTGATACGACAAGGCCTGGGCATTAGGCCCGAGCGTCATGGGTAATGACGCAGTGGTATATAAGAGGGAGTATAACACGTGCTATCCATCTAGGCCTTCGGAACCAACCGTCCACCTTTGGCTGATGCCAAGTTTCTTTATAGTTTTATTTTGTGTGAATTGTAAAGCCTCGTAGGATGGGAGACAAAATTAACAGTTTTGGTTTCGTAGAACCCTTTTAACTGATGCCCTGTCTTTGCGGATGTTATAATAATTTCGTTTATGGAAGTTTCCAAGCCATGGATTAGAATTGGGTTAAGTCTTTGACTCTACATGACTACTACGTCCTCTCTCGATATTTAATGTTTACTTGGGATATAAACAGGCTCATGACGAGTAAGTAAAAACTTAATTCTCGTCTTTTTTGTTGGTTACATAAAAATGAAAAGTTGCTTGTAGCTGATTGCTGAAAAGATTCTCCATTACTCAAATACTATTTTTTCAGCTAAAAAGAGCTGGTGTTCTTACCGTTTTTTGTTTGTTATTCGGGTATTTGTTTATATTCCTTGGACTACACTGAGCGGTCTACGGTAGTGCTTTATTTTTGTTGAGATCATTTGACGATGCAGTATGCGTCACAGTGAGACAAAAAAGTATATTGTAGAGGGGTAAAATCCAAATGAGAATACACTACACAAAACTAGTCAATTATATTGGTGGGAGCATGCCATGTATCAGTGAATTCATAGTCGAACACTCTCTCACTGAACCAAGATATATCCCATGGATTTGATGGATTTGTCTCCATTGTCTGGATAGTACAATGCTTCGTTTCCACACGCGTTACCGTCATCAGGATCCCCTCCTGCACCAAACCCGATTCTTGAATCACAACTGTAACAGTCATTTTCGTTGTTACTAATGATGCCGATTCTTGCTTTAGAACCGGTATTAGAATAATCCACAGCATTGAACCCTTCCGTATTACAGTTAGCTTGTAACGAGGCTTGTGAACCAATCAGCGTCTTCCATGTGTTACGACCCAGTGAAGTGGCGCGGTAATTCCCGTCAGCGATAAGTGAGTAAAGAGAGTTGGCCTGCTTGTTGATGACAATGAACTTGATCTGTTGGCCGATCTTCATTCCAAGACAGATCTTGGAAAAGGGTGTATTCCAGTAGGTCGGTAATTTGGTCTCTTGCGAATCAAAACCAGTCTTTCCTCCAATAAGATTATACTCATTTTGATCACTCCAATACGGTGAATTGTAATGGAAGGTGGTCTAGGATAAAAAAAAAGATAACCAAATTATTGCTCTGTCTGTAACTATTGTTCTTTGTAACTTTTTAAACATCGTGGGGACAGGCATGTTACTGACTCCCCCCCCTCCCTTAGAGAAATAACAAGTTGTTCCTCAAACACAATAAAATACTACTCTACTACTGATCACCTTTCCTTGTTAAATCCCCGACGTCTGATTTTTATCGTAGGTTGTTATACTTAAAATCAAGCAGTTTATCAAGTCATTGCCCTAAAGTCAACAATCTATCATTGTCGAGTATTCAGTTCAGAGGTCCAGTAACCGCAACCAACCAATTAGATTGCTCTTTTTTTTTCAAGAATTTCTAGCCGGCACTGTGTTTATTACTATTCTCATAGAATAATCTCCCACGTAAAGACATAAGTCTGTTCAGGCACTTACTAGGCTCTCAATCAATCAATCAGGCCTTATGAAGTCTTTCAGTCCGTAATGGTGGATTTTTCCAGCCACTTTTTTTAGTTGTATAATAAGCGACACTATGACCAGGCTGGCGGAGGACCGCACGGGAAGTATATCGTCTGTTGTTGGCCTTTTTCTGGACGGAACAACTTTCGTTCGGTCCAGTTTGCTAATAAATATATTTTTCATCATCACTGATTAAAGATAACACAGGTTGCGATAGACAACAGGCTGATCGCTCTCTGAGATCGTTAATAGTATGTTCAAACTTAAGTTTTACGAGTACCTTGTTGCCGTCAATCTTCATGACCGCTGTCCATGCACCACCTCCACATCCAAAATCTCCCACGTGACACAGAGCAGTAATTGGTGTTGGACCAAAAAAAAGAGTAACAAGTTCACTCACGTTCAGCCTGTTGAAAAAAATGACAGGAGGAAGTGGGCCGTGGTTAAATTCAATTATGTTCTTGAGAATGACGAGTTAAATTGAGATTGTTTTGGTTACCATCGAACCAACACTGAATGGAACAAGTTAAGGCGATTCCCTAGATAGTTTTCTTTTTTGCAAACCTTGAAAAGGTGAGAGACGATCATCGTTTCTTGCAACCGTTCGTATGCAAACATTTCGATGTTTGAGCTGTTTCCCGCGCGTTACTGAGCCCGGTTAAGCCAAATTTATTTTTCCTTTTTTTTTGGACAGAATTCTTCACGTTTTTCTTCATGTTTTTTTAGTATAATCGCATTGTTATTTCAGGGTAATAACATTTGTATCAACTGCGATATTTCCATAAAATAACTGATGTCTTATTACCACGAAAAACCAAGGGCGGAGTCCTATCCACCTCCTCTTCCCCTTTGCAAAGTAACTTTTCGAGACGCTTCAGACTCGAAAATCGAAGTGGACTCCCCCAGAGGGCCAGTTCGCCTCTTTAGATTTTTTCATCAGTAAATTCCGTCATGACATCAATAAACTAAATTTCAATCGTAACACCAAATTTCCAACCTTTCTTCGGAAGAGAGGACGGCGCTTAAAAATCTTAGGAAGTGCAGCCCTCAAACATTTTTTTGATTTACGCACTGTTTAGGAACCAAGCTCGGAAACACTGCTCCGCCTGGCTGAACTAGTTTTAACACTAAATTGTTTTTCATTCGTTACCAGTTATTATAAGCAAATCAATGGTGTGGCCATGGGTACCAAAATGGGACCCAGCTTCGCCAATCTTTTCGTAGGCTACATTGAACACAAATTTTTTAATCGATACAACGGCCCTAAATCTGAGCTCTATCGTCGCTACATTGACGATTGTTTCGGCGCCACTTCCTCTACCAGAGAGGAACTCAATCAATTTATAACTGTTGTTAATTCGTTTCATCCGGCTCTTACGTATACCTGGGAAATTTCCAATACTTCATTAGCATTTCTAGATATTAAAGTTTCTGTCAAAGGCAACGGTTTATGCACCAGTGTGCACTACAAACCCACAGATTCTCATAGTTATTTGTTGTATTCATCTTCACATCCATCACACGTAAAGAATTCCATTCCTTATTCTCAGTTTCTTAGACTTCGTCGCCTTTGTAGTGAGGACTCTGATTTTTCCTTTAAATCAGAGGAAATGTGCAATTTTTTCGACAAACGTGGATATCCTGCCTCTGTTGTTCAAGCAGGCCATCATCTCGCCCAACAAATTGATCGGCAGTCAGCACTACAAACGTCTCAGAAGGAGAATAATAATTCCATTCACCCTCACATTTCACCCTCACAATCATGCAGTAAAATCCATTATTCTCAAAAACTTTAAATTACTTCAAAATGATCCCGATACTGGTAGAATCTTTTCGCAACCACCATTAATTTCATTCAAACGCGACAAAAACATAGGTAACTTTTTAGTTAGCAGTGCATTCAAAACGAGTGAACAACCTGGAACTTTTAAATGCGCACGCGCACGATGCAAAACATGTCCTTTCATTTACAACGTCGAGAAATTGTCGGGACCCAAGCGATCCCTTAAGATCACAGATCATTTTACCTGTACTGTACCTCAGCCAATGTCATCTACTGTATAACTTGCACTGTTTGCAAAAAGTTATATATCGGCGAAACAGGTAGACGACTAGGCGACCGATTCCGAGAACACCTTCGCGACGTAGAGAAAGACGATAAAGACGCTTCTAAACCGGTCGCTAGACACATTAATCTGCCGAATCATTCTAAGCAACAAATGGCAGTCTGCGGCCTCTACATCAAGGAGGCACAGAAAGCCGCAAAACTCTTGAACAAAAATTTATTTTTCAAATCGGTTCTGTTAATCCTCACGGTATCAATGAACGCTTTTCATTGAACTAATTCATTCTGTTGTTTTTCACGTTGCCAGGCACCAACCAATAGCGTAGCTCCATATTTCTGTATATAAACCACACACAACCCACAATTCCTTGATTCGCTCCGACGAAGGGCTACCGCTCGAAACGTCAGCTTCCGAATCTCTTTACGGTGGCCAATTCACATTATCAACCCAGTTGATAAAACCAAATTAACTTGGCGAGGTTATGTTGATAAGTTATATCTCTTCTGCAAAAGCGTGTGTCATTATTTTGTAAGAAAGAGGGCTTAAAGGAACCACTGCTACGCAATAAAACTGCATGCATCACGTAACTTCTTAGTTATCCATTGGCTGCTATTTACCAGGGACTTTTCCTGACAGAACATTACCAAACAATTGAATGCTGTTAAATGTTAGTGATTCTTCTTCTTACTTACGTTTATTGCGCATCCTTATGCCGCCGGGGTTCAGACGCCATACTTCACATGAGCCGAATCGAATTCAATGAATTAAGTTCATGTGAAGTACGGCGTCTGAATCAATTCGAAGCGGCTGATATAATTTGGATCGGCTCAGCAGTTCTTCACGCCTGGCTCAGCCGGGAATAACGGCTGTGGACCGGCTTTGATTAAGACGCCTTACTTCACAAAAGCCCAATCAAATGCATAAATTAGTTTAATGTATTTTGAAGACCTGAGCATGCGCAGAAGTGTAAGTAGTGCGTCAGCGCATCTTAAGGACGGAGAAGAAGCCGATATGTGGAGTTTGTGTTTTCGTGTTTTCGTGTGTAAACTTGCTGCCTTGGTAAACAGCAACAAAATTGATGTGCATTCATCAGAGTTTTCGTGCTTGTGTTTGAATTACGTGTGAACATTCCACTGATTTGAGAATTGAAACCTGAATATTGCAATTGGGCTTTTTGCCCAAGTTGTGAGGTATTTAAAGGAATACAGAAAGGTTGGAAATTGAAATTGTATTGTAAAATTAAGTTCATGTGACATACGACATCTGAACCAATTTATCAGTTAATTTGGTTTTATCAACTGGTAGTCTGGCAGCATATGTATTCCCGTGGGAATTTCGTGAAGCAAGCAAGCCACTAATCTAGATATCTTATTTGGACCCTAACAATGCAAAAAAGTTTAGTGGCACTTTTGTAACTTGCACCGAGGTCAATTACAAGGGGTTTTAAAAAAACTCTAAGTTAATTGCTTATATCTTTCAACCATGTGATTGGAATCACACCAACCTCACTATGATGATATTTATTGATGTCTTAGTCACATCTTAGATGTCTCTTTGTGATAAGAGAGGTCACCTGACGAGTTACCATGGAAACGAGGCGACATTGATTAACGGTTCATGTCTTTTAATTACTGTAATGAAATCACACCAAAATCTCTTCAATTATGTTTCTTTATGTTCTGAACAAAACTTAGTGTTATCTTGTGGTAAGAGGGTCACGCGACTAAGTCAACATGGAAACGAGGCTAAGATCCAGACATGGCTTGTTAATTTGAAACCACTTGAGTATCTGCCGACAAAATTTTACTTTGATAGCTAATTCATTGAAACGATTCTGACTTGGTAATAACCTGAAAAGCATTTCGTTCTTAAAATTATCGTATGAAGAATCCAAAAACTGTTTTGTAATTGTTCAGTACCAATGTTGATGCCGAAAAAAAATTTTCTCTATCAAAACAAAACTCCATCTTTGACTTTATCTTCTTTCTAAATAGCTACTACTACCCAGTTACAATCCCTTAGACCCAAAGTGACACTACTCTAACATAAATAATCTTAGTATCACTATGACCAAATCAGATATATAAGTCACTTGAAAGTCTTTGCTCTAGGGAAAATAAGACTGTTCTATCCACTGCTATTATCACTTTCATACGCAACATCTTCGTGTTCTTCGAGATCATCATTTGGACTAAAGCTGTTCTCACAAATATCTCCGCTATCGCAGCAGTTACACAAGTCAGTGCAGTTGAGATTTGCTTTACGGCATTGGCATCTGTTGGTCGAACATCTCTCTTTCGCACAGCCACATTTTACCAATTGGATTACAGCCTCAGGAGCCGGAGGCAAAGTAGTCATTACAGGAAGCCATTTGTTGTCCTCCAACGTCCAGTCAGCCGTGTTCGGCACATAAGCTTGCAAATGAACTCCTCGATTGCGGCCATAGTTTCTGATGACGGTGGTTCACTTGCTCCGAGACGAGCAAGAGCAGTGATGATGTCTTGGCTTGCCTCTTGGAATGCTTTCCACCATGTGGCTTTTCCTTTCCCTACCAGTGTTGTCAGCACCGCTCATTGCGTGAAGTGCTGGTAGAGCTGCAATCTTATGCATACCGAGGGAATGCACAATTGGCTGTAACTTGATTACTCGATGCCTTTGACCTGTTCCAGTGATGAAATTTGTCTCATGACAGAGCTGAGGATATCTTCTTAAAGCCAGAATAAGCACATCAGTATCTGGTGAATGGATTTTAAACTCTGTGGCTCCATGAGCAGCGGCATCAACACCGTGCAGTAAAATCTTCGCATCAACTTCCTCTTGGGTGCTTCAAAGATGCGCTACATTCTTGTGTGTTGCCTCACAAGCAGTTCCCCAGGCTGCAACGAGACGCTTTTCAATCATTTCTGCGTGATCTAGAGCCTTTCTTGCGAGGTATTCAGTGAGTTCCATTTTAGTTTCGTTGTGAGACAAAAGTTTCTTCATTGGAACCTTACCAATGTGGGTCGAGTCTGTTATCCTGTAGTACACTGGATCCCGACCACCCTGCCTTCGTACTCTTGTGGCTGATTTCAGAGAGAATTCAACATCATATCTGTCGAAAAGTACATGGATTTCATCACTTTCACTGCATTTTTGTAAGAGCTGACTCGTGTAATGTTCTGCTAGTTGAGAACAGGTAGTTATCCACGTCAGTTTGTCAAGCGACTCCAACTCAGCCATACCGTCGACTATCGAGACCTTCCCTTGCATGGATGGAGCTATTCGGCACTCTGTGGTAGAATTCTCCGGGTTAACATGTTTCTCAATAGCGTTCATTAATGCACTCTTCGTAGAGCAATGCAGCATTGAACCATCCGACGCAAAAAGCGATCGTGGTATTAAAGAAAACTCATACACTCCAACTGCCTCGGCTATGTTGATCTCGGGACGCGACTTGCATACCATCATCATGCGAGCAAAGAGACATCTATCTTCTTGTAGCTCCACCACTTTGTTGTCAACAGTCACCTTGGTCTTCTTTCCTGTGGTTTTCCACGTGAGCAACTTCTGCTTTTTCATTGGTGACCATAGATTTCCTTTGCCAGTCTGGATCCGTTCCTTTACAAATACTGTGAAGAGCTTGAACCCTATAGCACTTTGGTTACATAGATCATCTTTGACTTCCTCCGGCAGTACTACTTTCGTCACCAGGTTGCAAGTCAGCACCATCCTGACTGAAGGGATTGTTGGTGAAGGCTCTAATTGTGTTTGACAGCTTGGTGATGTTTTTATCCTCTCGGGATACCACAGTAGCTGTAATATTATGGTGCTTTCCACGGATCTCATGTGTTACACCTGCCATGTCTTTGGCTTGATTTGCTAATCTTGCCAGTTCTGGTGCAATGAGGGAAAACTTCGCACGTGCACTTGGGTTAAGTGCTATGCCAACCAAGCCTCCAGTTACTTTCATCGACCGGGTTAAGTGTTCTAAGGCATTGTCAGGACCAATCGCGCAGAATGGTACGCAAGGATTTTTATTCACTACCCAGTTCCCATCCTTGCGGCCCCATGCCCCACCGGGGGCAATAAGGACTAGAGAGAGTTCCCATCTTTGAATTCGGCGTAGATCCCAGGGTCTGTGTTTGACAGTGCTTTCATCTCGGCTAGGTAGAGAGGAATCATTCGCGCATAATTCAAACGGTCATGGGTAAAGAAATACTAATATCTCGAGAGCTTTGAGGGAAGTTCCCAGTTAGCTGTACGGACTGCTCTGATAAACATTAGCATTTCCAACACCATGCCCATATACATATAAACATGGGGCTGTTTTCATGGCTTTCGTCAAACTCTTTCATCTTCTTCATTATTTCCATGGATTCTACAGCATTCACTATTCGCTGGTGGCCCTCCTCCACTTGAACCCCCTCAGAACTGGAGCATGCATCACAAAGATCTTTTGCGAGCGATTTTAGTAGGCTCCTGGATGACTTTGGTACGTGCTGAAAGAACGCTTCCTGGTGTAGAATGAAAAAGGCTTGTTATGTGACCAAGTGCGCGGCTTCACCTCTCTCACATGGTTTCCCTCTAGGATCTGCTTGACAGTATTGGGACCATATAGATCTGATTCTATCCATGCCATGTCGATACCACTGTTCTCAATGAATGCATCAATGGTTCTCAGCTGTGCCATTAAAATATGCAGCTCCCCTGGGCGAAGAATGCTGTGTTTAAGATCATCACGAGCCATTTAAATTTTCTTGGCTGGAAGATAAAGACCCATGTCAAGTGATACAACGGTCTTTCTGTTTGCCCCCACCACCTTCACATTAAGTCCCTGAGCTCGCTTTAGTACTGTGAGCAGCGTGCTCCACGGGCTGAAATCAGGGGAGGTTCACCCACTCTTGTAACAGGCAGAGCATCATTGACAAGTGAGTTGTAACCAGACCATACAGGAACAGCATTCTGGAGAACTTCACATTCTTGTACTTCATCGCTGCCCGTCTCTCTAGTCAGATTCCTTGCTATCAACCAGGCATAATCATCCAAACTCAAAGTGATTGGAATTTCTTTCTCAGAAAATAGGCCGAAAGCTGGATGTAGTGGAACTGCAGGCTTGGAGGGAGGTTTGGGGCACTCCAGTAAGGCCGTTAATGACGGAGATCCTTTACAGATCGTCTCAAGTTTGTTTGGTCAGGATCCAATCTATTATTGAAAACAGCACGGAGGTAAGAATAATGATACCAACACAGACAACAACGATAATGGACTGGTAAAGTGAGTAGTAGGCAGCGTGGCCGATTGGTTAGATCAAATCCCCCTCTGACTACTGCCTGGATTTGTTTTACGGTAGATCGAATCCTCGGCCACGCTTTTAAATAACCAATTGGTTTGCCTCCAGACTGAGTTGGGATTCTTAAAAACATTAAGTTCAATTTGAATTATTTGTTTCAGTTTTTTGCTCGGCCCCATTAACCTTTGGCTATAAACCCTACCGTCGAGGGTAAATAAAGGTATATCTATTTTCTATTCATTTTTATTAGCAATATATACGGAAAAATAAGAATTTTCTGTATAGTATCAAAAGTTCCCATCTCGTAGTTCTTTTGAATGATAGTAACCTTGTTTCCAAAATGAAATATTGATTTACCATAAAAAGTGTTGACACTCACATTAACGATGCATTACCTTAATTCAGGATTCTCGTCATCTTTGTCACACTTTTGGTAGATCGCCATAGCTGTGCCGTGCAATGTGTGGCGCCCGTCATGGGTATCTTCGGCAAAGTCAACATTATCGATGGCAAAGAAAACGTGTCTGCCTTCCACGATGTTTGCTGGCAAAAACAGTGCATTGTTTTGTTCCATGCGTTTCAACACACTGGCTTCTATCTGCGACTCGACTCTAAGAAGTCTGTTGTATTCTACCGACATTCCGAAACCATGCAGCATGTTAACTAACGCTTTACTACGTATCGATTGGTGGATTGCGAGGCCCACTGCCAGCTGCTGCGAGAGAGAGAAGACCAAATCTTCGAATATCATGACTCACCATAACACGCTCTTTCTTTAACAGCAGCCACTAATTTGTCATAAGAAGTGGGATTTTCCCCAAAATCTTCATCCTTAACACATTGACAAACTAAACAAAGTTTAAAATTGATGCCAACTTCAATTAATGTCAACAACAGACGCTATAATATGATTGAACTACATAGTGTGTAAGTAAAGATGGCGGACCTCTGTTTTAGTGAAAGTTACTGCTGACTACACATACTGCATGATTTTCCCAGGCTCTCCCTTGCAATGCTTTTAAGTAATAAATACCAACTATGTAGTTGAGAAACTATTATTAGCAAACAAAGCAATTTATATATTGTCATAACGAAATTATCAGCTATCATTCAAGGAAATATTTACATTCTTAATTATGATAAGAAACACAATATTATAAAGAAACGTTTCCATAGTTACTCGTCACGTGACCCCTCATACCACAAAGAAAACATGACGAAGTGTCTAAAACATCAATAAATATCATCATAGTGAGTTTGCTGTGATTTCATTCACATGGTTGAAAGATAAAAGGAATTAACTTATGTAGCGTCGTTTCCACGATGACAAATTTAACCTTTTTTTCTTAAACCCTTTATAATCGACCTCGGTGCAAGTTACAAAAGTGCCACCAAATATTTTTGCATCATATAGGGTCCAATTAAGATATCTAGACTAGTGGCTTGCTTGCTTGACAAAATTCCCACGGGACTTTTTTTAATGATATATGCTCCCAGACTATGGGTTGATAATGTGAATTGGCCAACGTAAAGAGTTTCGGAAGCTGACGTTTCGAGCGTTAGCCCTTCGTCGGAGCCATTTTTGAGATTCGCTCCGACGAAGGGCTAACGCCCGAAACGTCAGTTTCCGAATCTCTTTACGGTGGCCAATTCACATTATCAACCCAGTTGACAAAACCAAATTATCTTGTAATACTCCCACCGACGCAGCACCACAGTTTCTTTAGAAACTTGCCCCCTTTATCAATTTATCAGTTGTCTTCTTGCAGTACATGTAAATAGTTGATACGGTTTGCCTTTTTCTGCTCCTTCTTTATTTTATATTTTTCATAAGATGGCTTTGGATCGTGCTTGGTTGCTGCTTACTAAGTTTACGGGAGTTCAGCACGTATCAGCGCTGATCGAAATGCACTTTTATCTCCTATTGAATTTAGCTCAGCTGGAATTGAGCGGCGTCTGAATCAATTCAGCCGCTTTAAATTAATTTGGGTCGGCCTAAGTTCGAATTCGATTCGGCTCATGTGAAGTACGGCGTCTAAACCGGGCCTTACTGCGCATAATTTTAAACAATTATTGCATGAGGTTTTTGTGATATCTCGGTAAGGGTTATTCGGTCTCGGTAAGGTCTCGGTAAGGGTTATCGGCCTCAGTCTTCGGCTTCGGCTGATAACCCTTACCTCGACCTTGATTATTCTGGATATCACAAAAACCGAATCTATACATTGAACGAAAAAAAAAAGGTTTTAGCTTCTTCACGGACGGCAAGCAACACAAAGCGCGCAAACTTGACATGATTACCCTTCGAAATTATGCACTGCGGTCAAAAAAGGGCATGATCACCCGTGACCTTGAGTGACCTTAACATGATTATTGTGTAATCTGCAGATATGACGTCACGAGTGCTGATTTCGAAAATTCACTGTAGGCTTTCGGCCAATCAGAAAAAAGTTAGAGAGTTGAATGCATAATAACACGTGTAATTAGCGCGCTCACATTAAAAAAATGACTATAAAATGTTTTAAAATTAAGCAACCGGAACGATGATCCTGCTCGTATACGTTGGATCAATAGTGATCTAATCGGCTTCACAAATAAAATGAAGAATATAAAGGCAGAAACCGACACAACGTAGAATGTTTTTTTGAACGTTTACTATATTGCGGCTGGCCAAACCAGCCTTCTTCAGCCGAAATATAGTACACGTTCAAAAAAACATTCTACGTTGTGTCGGTTTCTGCCTTTATATTCTTCATTAAAAAATGGCGGCTTTTCCTTAAAGGCTGGACCTCGCCCGTCGAAGTACATCGTCATTTTCTCAAAAACTAGTGCAGTGACCTATGATTTTTTTTTGGTTTGAATTAAGTAATACATTACTCTATGTAAAAATAAATAGGTACAAATTCTCAGTGTAGAACAAGAAACGTTAACAATCTTCGGAAACGTGAAGTTAGCAGGCAATCATGGCTATAATCAGGGTACTATTACAAGAACTGACTGGTTATAAACAAGGTGCTGTTGCTCCTGAGTGAACACGCGGCCCCTCATTTTTATTTCAAATTTCCTATAATACAACCAATCAATAGGAAAAGTTTGGCAAAAAATCTCTGTGCAGGTTCTATTTGAGTTGAATGACCTTAAGAGGCACTTACAGCCCACGTCATAAGACATTGAGAGCTTGTGAATATATGTCTCGCGAGTCAATTCCAATTGTGGCCTTTGTTTAATGCATGCCCATGTAAGAGAAATGCATGCCCACGTAAGAACGAAACACAGTCATGATCACTCGATAATTTAACTTACCTGGACTCATCATAAAGTGCCTTACAGGACATAGCGCCTATAAGAGATAGAAAATGACTTATCCAATGGTAATCGTACGTCATAAGCGTAGCAAAGAAGATGTACTACGTGTCTCTGTCATGCCGCATGTCGCTGGAGAAACAAGGATTTTCGAACAAAATCTATCTAATTATGTAGTCATTGCCTTCATCACTAGGAGTCCTCGCAATTTATCATTCAACGTGATGCACCAAATTGAGATGACGAATATATGAAACAAGTCGTACTGATATGCAAGCTGCGGTGAAAAGCATGCAATGAAGATGGCAGTGTTTCGGTAAAGCTCCAATAACTACTGAATAACCTTTCCTCTAAAATAAGTCCTCCAGAAAATAGCCCCTCCCACCATTTCGATGTTGACCGATGAAATGTCCCTAGGAGCTTATAAATAATTAAAGAAAACAATTAAGAAGGTCCCAATGGGGTGGGGTGGGGTGGGAGTGCGGGGGTGGGACAGGATTTACTTTCAACGCTTGGCGACTGACAGTCAGATTTTTGTTGTTGTTAATTTTTTTTTAACGTATTTGACGGTTGACGGTTAATTTTCAGGTCGTTTTGACGGTTTACGCCTAACCCCATTGAGATCCTTGATTAAATTTGGTTGGTGAGAATGGAGCATTAATGAGGTGTCGCTGCATGGCCACAGAGTTTCTTTTTGAAAGTTTGTACTTTTATTATTTCATGTGTAAGGTACCTGTCTCGCAGAATTCCCCGACAAAACCTTCTCCACATAGGCATTTAAACTTGTATTCTTTATAGTTCGCCAGACATGTACCTCCATTTTGACACGGTGTAGAGAAACAGGGCGACTGAAATAAAAATATCATTTAGCTCTGCATCACTGCACAGTTGTTGCTCTGCGGAGGCTCTCTAGCTTTTATATGGATGCAATATAGAGAGGGTTTATGGGAAAATGTATTTTCACCAACCTTTCTTGTATGCCGCCGGGGAAAAAAGAGTTCAGAATCATTGTTAATGCTGATTTTGTCACATGACATGAACATGACACCAGCTTTCCATAATTGACGTTAAATGTTGCTGTTGTAATTTTTTGGTTTAAATGTTTGATGAAATTCCCGCCATCTTTTTTAAGTTTGGAGCCTGGTACTGGTCCAAAACTCGGGCATGCTTATTACGTTTTTCCGCTGTTGCCGTTTTGCTGTAATAGTTTCAAGGGGCAGAGCAAGGCTTAGGAGCTTAAAGGTTGGCTGAAGCTGGTGTGAAAGCAGAAATCAAGCTCCTCGTATTTTTCATTACACCGGGTATTTTGCCCCAAGGATGCCATACCCAGACCTGCCTTCACAAAAAGTATATGTAGCTATGTGCATGTTTGTAATGGGAAATATCGGACATTTCCGAGTTCCCTTGCAAAACCGTTCCAATGAAAATGAGTTTGATTTGCATGAAAATGAAGCTGTAGGCGTAACTCATTTTCATATTAATTGTTTCGCGCCTAGTCTCGTTTTGACACGGAGGCCAAAGGGAACTCGGAAATGGCCTATTGGTACGGGTCTCTCCTTACTCCACCTAGTCCACTATAGCCTAGCTTCTTGATCATTGTTAGTAGCGATACGGTGAGGCCTTCTTATATGGTAACCAGCAGGTCCAGCTACGAATGAAAATTTGTAAAAACAACGAAAACTCATTATTGATCTTACCTCAAAAGATAAGTGATTTGAGCTTTCGTTTCTTTTGAACTTTTGGAAATTTCTGTGTTTATCAGAAGACAGTATCTCACACCAAAGTTTTTCGTTGGTTCTTTTGGAAGCGGCCATGTTCACAGAAGAGCACGATGGGGTTTTAAGGCATTCGAAAGTACAGTCGAACATGTCTAACGCTGTAAATGTTCCAACTTTAGGTACATCCAGGTAATGCGACTCGTGTTTTAAGAAAACATGACTGACATTTTCAACAGCTGAGGAAAAGAATACAGTAAGAAGAAATAGAATTATCTGAGACTATTGTCCCTGATTATATGCATTAGTTAATTAATTGTATTAACGGACACGTGCAAAAGGGTCGGGGATCCCGAAAAAACGCCAGGTACAAATAAACAGGTATAAATATTATTGGTGTAGGTATCCATAATTTAATGTTCGGAAAAAAAGGTTTTCATTAAAATAAGTGCGATCAATGCCTTTTTTGGTTTGTTTTACTATGGTTGCGCTTTTTGGTGGACTGCTAGGATTTTGGCCAATCTTGTCAATCACCATAATTTACTTTTTTCGTAGTGTGGAGCTGTTTATCACTTTTGTTGTTGTTGTTGTTGGTTTTTTTTGCTTTTCTTTGTTTGTTTTCAATTTTTTCGGGGGAAAATGTAAAACATCTAGACTTTCGACAAAAGTAGCCGCGAGAATAGTAGAACATAATCATGATAGCCGAAACACTTTTGTAAACAATGTGTCACGAACACTACACATGCCCAGACGTACAAAGTTGACAAGAAAAGCAATATGTCCTTTCTGTATTCTAATTGAATTATTTATGAATGTTTCTTTGCACGCTTCGTTTGATTAAACCATTTTGTTCTAAATTTAGCTGTCTTGCAGGTACTATGTAAATCTTCTGAAATCTTCTGAACATAAACTGACAAATTCGAACCAACTGAACGGGATTTCTTTTTCCAGAACCGAGATGCATCAGATCTTTGTTTCAGTTTGATAAGGGTAAGTATCTTCGTTAAGAGTGAAATTTCATCACAATTTTGAATTTTCCCTTTCAAATATATTTTTTCGACAAACGCCCTGAGGACAAGTATTGTTTGCATCATAGCAGTCGGAGATCGATATCGCCAATCTATGTTTAGATTTCGTTTTCTGTTAAATTTTGGTTGGGCAGGAATTATTACGACTCCTTTTAAAGTAAAATGTCTTATCAGGCTTTTCTTTGCTCATCAAAAAGTAGGGGAATTTATATTTTTTACTGCGGCATCTTATCCCAAGGCCCCGTCCACATTAAGACTGAGAAGTTTGAAAGCGCAGCTGCTTTCTTTTTCTATTAAAAATTTAAGACTAACCAGGTTAAGAATAGAAAGGGGTTCTCTGGTTAAGAAAAATTTAAAAATGTAAGCTTTCGGCTTTCAAACTAAAGCCTTTAAAAAACGATGTAAATGCGTAAAGATGAATGCGTGAGATGGAAATATATACAAAATGGAAGTATGAAAAAAAAAAGTAGTGGAAATGGTGAAGGGAAAAATGCACTAATCTAAAAGAATAGAGTATTGTTTTGGCAACGGCTTGGAGATAATTATTGTCTGCTTCATTAGTGTTAGCGGTGTGCCAAGATTCTAAAGTTTTTCGAATTAGGAAGTTTACCTTGTCGATTACTCTAGCATTGTAGAAGTCAATAATAAAAGTGATTATTACGCCAAGCTTGAACTGAAATATTAGAGCCAGTTTTACACATTTTTACATTTCGAATGTGTTCCTTTTTCCTCGTTGAAAGACACCTTCTTGTCCTTGGAGCTACATTGGTGAGACTGGATATGTATTCCTACTGTTAGGCCTACAGTTCACACCACTCTGTCGCGAAAACCGACCTTAACGACATCTCTCTTCAAACAGGAGGATTTGAAAACGCCCGCTTTGCATTTTAGTGTAGGCGGAAAGCATTCTGAAAACGGAGCTTTTAGAAAACGACGACATCACGATAATGAAGTGATATCCCTGCCCACGTTTTCCTGAAGTGCAAATTCAAAACGACCTGTGATTGTTGGGTTTACAAATTTCACGGCGCAATGTGAAAGGAAAACATCTAATATGTTTTCAGAATGAAAACGCCGTTCTTATTTTGTTACTTAGGGTTAGCAAAACGAGTAGTAAATTGAAATTGGCTCAGTTCTGTTCCCAGACATACAGTCTCATATTAACAAGCTGAATGAAACACACGGCAAATCAAAGTACAATTTTTTCTTTCTCTTCGCGTTTTACTTCCTTGTTTTTTTTTTTTCTTCTTGAGGGAAATAGCAGGGCTCATTCAAAATTTGACGAATCAGCAATATTGAGCCTTTTGGAAACATGATTTCAATTCTGAGAGAAAACCTTAAAAAAAGAGAAAGATTGTTCTGGTTCGCAGTACAACACTAGAAATATATAAATATACTTTTTTACCCTCGGCAGCAGCTATGATGAGACTGGTAATAAACATGTTCAAAGAACTGTCGCTTTCAAACAAAATAAATACAAAAAAACAAAACAAATCATAACTAGAAACGAGAAATTGAGACATACCTCGGTAACAGGCTGCTTCGGGTATCGTTGATGACAGCATGTTAAAAAGGACCAGGAAATTTAAAGAAGAGAGCATCACTGACTGGAATATCTCAAAACGGACCTTTAACAACAAATCAAAGTCACCCAAGGTAGCGAGAAATTCTTTTTTCCTGTCGCTCAAACAATTTTGGAGCGCAGGTTTTCTCCTACAAACTCCTAAGGCTTCTCAAAAAGGTCTGTATATATAAATTTCAAGCAGATAGATTTCGTCTGGTTCAGTACTCGTCAAAAAATTCCGAAACTATACTTAGGTAGCCTGCGTCGTAGACGGAATTCCCCCGTAAATAACCGTCTGCGAATTAGTGCACAAATCCTGGTCTGATACCCCCAGCGAACTACTAGGATCTGAGTAGTCGCGTGTGATTGGTCTCTTCATAAAGCAATTGTTTAACTGCCGTTCAAGCGCCGTTGTTGCTATCTGGCCGTTGCGATCGCTCATGGAGGACCAAGTTCGGTACTCCAAGTCTTCGACCAATTAGGGTATTCCAGCTGTTTTCATCACTAATGACGAAAACCCAGAAATCATTGAGCAGGTTTCAAATAGAAACTACATTTTGGTGTTTGAATCGCCAGAATGGTTTGTTAATCGTGTTAAATTATACGGACTCCTGTGGTTCGTGACACTTGCAGATTTTCCCGTTCTTTTTTGAATTTTGGTCTCTCAAACTTTTTTGCTTCACACTTGACTGTGAAGGAGATTTTATGCTGTGTTATTAGGAAACCTTTTAAGCGGAGCAGAGCCGTTTGACCGCAGTTGGCATGAATGGTTTCCGTTTTTATCGGTCGCTTTGTATTTTTCAACATCTCTGTAAATTTCTCGCAATTGTTTGCGGGCTCCGATGGAGTATTGCCAATTATCAATTAGAATTGAGGAAGATTTCGAAAGCGACTTCCTGTGTTCGTTTTCTTCGTTGAAGGTCAAGAACAAGGATTTGTGGGGAGACTGTTAAGAGCCATTTTCCGAGAAAATCGAAAATCGAAAGACACTCGTGAAAAAATCGAATTTTTTTTTCTTTTGCCAAAACATCCCTTTTAGTACCCTAATTCAAGAAAAAATAGTTTTGGGTTCAAGCGATTCATTGTACGGGAGAAATTACAAAAAGTTTGAAAAATCGATTTTTTTGCTGGTTTTTCGTACTCAACAACGGAATCCGACTGCAACTTCGAGAAAACGTTGAACGCATAAGAAACAATCCCTAACATCGAAACTTCAGCCGAGTATTATTTCATACTTACTCTTTAATTTTATGAAAGAAAATTTAAAGAAAGAAGTTTTTAACATTTAGAATCGACAAGTTTAAAAAGTCAAATTTGTATATCTGGAAATGTTAATAAATGAAGACGAACTTTAACTGTTGTAAAAGCCCTCTGGTATATGCCGCTTTCTTGTAAAACCCATATAGAATAAAACCTTGGCTATTGAACTAAATTACTGGAAAGTTTTAGCTCTGGAAATCCAATACAATCCTCACACTAAAGTAAGCAATTTGAGTATCTGAGTAAATAAAACTTATGCAAATTAGACGGCCCGCTGAATGAATTCATATTTTTAACGCAAAGTTTTGTCGAAGGAACAACTTACCATTGCTTGTTGTGAGAGAAGTTAAATCCATCTCTCAGTCTGTTTGTCCTGTTTAAAAGTGGCAAATCATCCATAACTGATTTGCGCTTGAGCTATCTTTAGAAACACTTCCCACGCAGCGCTTACTAATGCGTCATCAGACGCTTATGTAATAATGAAACCCGATTATGTTTTGGTCCGAAAATAACATACAATGATGAAAATTATCAAACCACACAGTTAATAAGGTGAGCTGATTGCTCTTATTGAGCGAAAAAAAAATCAGATACTAGAAGTGATAACAAGATCATATGACGCATAATTTAGCAAACGCGCAGAGATTGGTCACGCTAGCTTGTCACATACGACGGTACGTACTATACTTGTAAACAGATTAAGAAGCAATTACAGCTGTCCCCATGAAAAAATGTACAACCGTACGTCTGTTTATAGATCATCAGTGTAGAAATATTCGACTCTGGGAACAATATTAATATAACATTTCCAGGTCAAATGCTCCTGGAATAAAATTTATCATGATATTCTCACGAACTGTTTCGCAACTTTCTTTTGCACGTGCCTCTATGATTTCATTTTAATTGAATTATTCCCGTCTAGTATTACGAAATGCTAAAACAGCGTTAGAGGAGTTTGTCTCGTTTGTTGGAAGAGCTTTGTTTTTTGTCATGGCTTCGGCAACGTTTCCCTCATGTAGTTTTTCTGGTTTATTACACGACACCACACACTGTGGTTTAAGCAGCGATTACCCAGGCCAAGTTGAAGTTCTCGCTTTAAGAATTGTACAAGGGACATATCGAGGCACTGCGAGCTGTATGGATTAAAAGCAGATACAGCACTTGACACTGAATGGAAACTGCTGTTAGCAAGAGCAGGTAAATCTTATGTACTGTCTTACCGTCTTACGTAACGGCTAAAAGTGGTGTACATTTCCATCATCTCTTTATCACAGACCTCGATGGTCGTGTTATTCTAAGAAAATCTTCGGGTGCTTTCCATTCAGGCCAAAATTCCGGAAGTTTTGGTTATAAATCAAATGGAACGGACCATTTCGGGTCGACCCTATCAGAATATTTGGGAACGCCTTTGAAGCTGGTTCACTTTGACCGGTCCGGTTATTTCGGTCGGTCGAACTGAAATGTCCCCTTCCATTTGGCAAAATGATTGTCCCCAGTACTTGCGTACCGCGCTCTTTTGTATCGTGCTTGCAAGGCAATATGCAAACGAGTTCATCTCTTTAAAAATCGCAGGCTCTTATCCGCGGCGTAAATATTTTGCAAACCTATTGTTAACGTTTACGATAGACTACAAGTAGTCCCCCGTTTTAGAGCGAGCGAAACGCGAGCGCGCGTGAAAATCACCCCACGCGAGAAAAGGCGACACGCGGCGGACCCGCTCCGCCATCCACGCACACACCAACACACACACACACACACCTGTCACTGATAAACAGACTTTAAAGACGTACTTTTTTTTATGAAAACGCGACCTCGAGATCTCCAAGCACACGAGCCTCTCAACTCGCTCGTGGTGTATGCAATGGATAATTTTTCCTTTACCTTTGTTTAGGGGTGTTTGCAGTGGAAGAGTCCCACTTGTCATTGACAATATGCCCTCGCCACAGAGGGGAATTTGGTATACGCTGGAGATCCTCAAAAGTGAAGTGTAGCATTCCACTGAAAATAGCTGCTCACAAAACAGCCTCAGTCAAAGGCGATCGGCATTTGGACAGCGTTCTATCTGCATTTATTTTAAACACTGAAGGAATACTTATTCAAGTTGGATCGCGTAAGTTTATCGTAACACTTTTGTAGCTTGAGTATACGCTTTAATTTTAAACGCGCGAGGACACAAAGCAACATGTGCGCAAGCGTTACAATAGCCTTTATTCTCCTGTTCCCCTCTCCCCACAAAAGAAAAGATAAAGATATTCTAGTTGGCTAGTATGTTGATTTGCTCTTGGCTTTGAAGAATAGTAAAGAAATCGGCGATGGCCTTTTAACAAGGTTAACATTTATTTTTGCAACAGCTCTTTGCAGAATGTGCAAGCAACATTTCGCGGAGACAAACCAACAACAGAAAGTGACACCCACACCAATGATTGAAGTTACTCCATGCGTAGAGCTAGAGACTTCAGAAGCAAATGTAAGTAAGTAAACGGTAACCTTGCATACAGGCAGTTATTCCAACATAACAAATGTCGAAATTCCGAAAGGGCTGGGCAACTGTGAATAAAACTTTGAAAATGACTCTAAAAATGATTTTAAGACGAATAGGTCACTGTTCGCTTCTTTAAATTCCTTTCGGTCTGGCCGGAGCGCGAGTATTGACGGTATGCATGTGAATTCATAGTTTCGTTTTTAAAATACTGTATAACTTAAGTTCCGAACTATACTAAAAAAACTAATGTCTAGTGACAAAATAAACAGAAATATTGAAGTAACATTGATGTGTAGACACTTTTTTGTATGTTACAGAACAGCTCAAACTCATCTCCAGGACAAAGTGATAGCAGTCAATCTGTTGAAGAGTTCGCAGAAAGCCTTGGTCGTCTTACAATCGCTGATGACACCTTTCTGTCACCAGACACAATAAGCACAGCTTCCACTCAGAGTGACGAGCCCACACCTGTGATCTTACCTGACCTGCGCGAAAAGCTGAGTGAGTTCCTGGTAGCATGCAAACTTGAACCGCTTGGAAAGCCGTGGCTTTCTTGGAGTGATTCTTCTGAGCGAACAAGACAACGTCAGACAAGGAGAGCCACAGAAATAGTAGCAACTGTGCTAAAGAGCGTCACCCCTGATAATGCTGGGGACCTCTGGCGACGTTTAGCCTCTTCCACGGTTATGAACAAGGCCCTAGGTGTAAGCGAGTTGTCACATTCAGAGCATTTGTATTTAGAGGCCCTAGCAGAAGCGTACCAGAATGCAACCAGCTGGGATACCCGTAGACAAGTGCTTTCGATTATGGCAGGGGTGGGAACTTTCAACGACATTTCCCATTATATCCCAGGGTTGACGAGATACAGATACTCCATGGCTAATCTTCATCGATCAAAGTTTGGCCGAGGCGCTCAACTTCCACAACAGCCTACCACACGAATACGAGAAGACTTGAGGCAGCTTGACCACTTTCTTGGTTTCATCACGAGCCCGCATCTTGTTCAGGACCTTCCATTTGGGCAAAAACATCTCAAGCTTTCGTCTGGTGAGGTTATTCAAGTACCTAACGTAATCCGTATGATGATACCCGAGCGAGTGGTACAACAGTACACTCAGTACTGTTTGGAGACCAACTTCAAATCATTCAGCGAAACTACTATGAGAAGGGTACTCTCTGAATGCAGTGCCTCTGTAAGAAAATCACTGCAGGGCCTAGATTATTTTGCTGCTGAAGGTGCTCGTGCATTTGATGATCTCGTGGCCCTCGTACGCCAAATAGGGGAATTAGGTTCCGACAAGGAGTGGGAGACTACAGTTGTGCAAGCTCTTATGACAAGCAAGCAGTATTTGAAGGGGGACTATAAGGTAATGTGAATTCTGACTCCAGAAAGACAGCATGGATAAAACTAAAAATAAGTACTTATTTTACCTCATCAACAAAATCATTCCGTAAAAAAAATATATATATATTTTTGTACTCTTTTTCTTCTCTAAATGGTGCACGAGTGTAACTAGCTTACATAAATTCTCGAGATTAACAATGCGCGCACGAGGATAGTGGTCTTTTCTAAGGTTAAGGTTAAACGTTATTTACCCCCTGACGTTAATATTTGATTAGCTATTATATTTGAAGTATAAGCACAGACAAAGAGTAATCTCAACTTTGTCTTGTCAACAGGTTCATGTCACTAGCCCCTCTAACGTAGCAGACCATTGTGTGTTGTTTGCTCTTAGCGACAGTAGTGATGCAGATTACCAGCAACAATGCAGTCACCAACACACTGATCTTTGTGACCGTTGTCAAAGTCTTCAGGAAACTCTGACAAAGATTGAACGGGTCCTTGGCGAGACGACCTTTCCAACTCAGGACGCGAAAGACGAAGCACTATTTATATTCCAGACAGCCCAGCTAGCCATAATGTCCTGGAAATGCCACATCCTGAGATCAGCTAACCAAGACCAAGCGAGAATAGACGCACTGGAGAAACTTGACGACAACACTGTCTTGATAATTAACGACTGGGCCATGAAGTTCCTTCCGCAAAAATACAGAGAGTCCCAAACCGACTGGTTTGGTAAGCGAGGCATCTCCTGGCACGTTTCTGTCGTCTACCGTCGTGTGAGCGGGGTACTCCAGTGGCAGGGCTTTCTGCACATAGTCCAGTCGTGCAATCAAGGCAGTGCTGCAGTGGTTAAAATCATGCAGGATGTCCTGAATACCATCAAGCTGGAGCACAGTGAGATTAACAAAGCGTTCTTTCGCCAAGATAACGCAGGATGTTATCATTCGTCGTCCACCATACTTTCATGCCCAGTGATATCCTCCTCCACCGGCATTGAAATCAAACGCATTGACGTTTCTGACCCACAGGGTGGAAAAGGTGCCGCAGACAGGCTTGCTGCAACCTGCAAGAATCACGTCAGGACCTTCATAAACGAAGGAAATGACGTGACCAACGCCGAACAACTGAAGAGTGCTCTTCTTTCGCATGGGGGGATAGAAGGAGTTCGAGTTGCTGTCATGCAAAGTGTTGAAGAGGAAGCAGTAGTAGATGACAACAGAAAGGTTATTGGTATCAACTGATTAAACAATTTCGAGTTTAAAGACGAAATTCTCGTAGCTTGGCGCGCTTATGGTATGGGAAAGGGAAAAGAGATCCCATTGGAAACAACATCAGAAGGTTAGTCTTATGAAAATTCACAATTTCATTTCTTTTTAGAATTATGTCATCGCGCCAATATATATTTTAAAGTTTGAGTAAAAGGGTGTACGTTTATCGTTTGTTATAGCCTTTAGAGGCATGCAAGGCATCCATTTCTCACCCTGATACGCAGGAGGAGCGGGAGTCTGCCACTCCGTGGGGTTTTGCTATGTAAAATACTTAAGCCCCTTTATAAATTTATGGCCCTTGATTTGGCGGTTCTGAAGAACATGTCCTCATAAGATGTAAAAGGCAAACGTTTCATCTGTTCGCGCAGTAAAGTGGACCAAAGGGGCACTCTTCACAGGCTGTGCAGAGTGAACTAGTAGTTGAACAGAAGTAGTTGAACAGTGCTGTTTATGTAAATCTTGTTTCTTTATTTATTATCTACCTCAGAGCATGGCAATAGCTGGCTTTCATCTGAGTTTTCTTCTGGAGACTTTAAATCCCTCAGCCCAAAACCGACTCAGTCAATGAAGAAGCAAGAGACGGAAGTGGAGCAGGTTCATGATCCCACTGACCATACAAATGAATCGTCGTCCGTGTTTACCTGCCCTCAGGATGGGTGTGTTAAGGTCTTTCAAAGGCTGTCTTCTCTCGAAAAACACCTATCTTTAGAGAAATGTACCAAGTCTCTTGAAAAACGGTCTTTGTTAGACCTTGCCAAACTAGGCTACAAGTCCAGGTTGGAGGAGGGCACGACCAGTCAAGTTATTTCGTCTGCGTTTTGTAGGGATACAAGAGAGGCTGCATCCGGTGAAGTAGAGGTAAAAGAAGGATGGGCGCTCAAGCCGAGCAAAAAAGCATATCGCTTCAACCAAAACCAGAGGGATTATCTAAATGCGAAGTTTACAATTGGTCAAACCAGCGGCAGAAAACTGGACGGTGATATCGTATCACGTGAAATGAGACGTGCACGAGGACCTGATGGAGTTCGTTTGTTCAAAGTATCCGAGTTTCTTACCCCGCAGCAGTGCACTTCATATTTCTCACGTCTTGCAGCGAAGGTCCGACGGCAAACATCCGACGATGCTGAAATCCAAGCTGTAGTAGAAGAGGAAAACTTTACCATGGCAAGAGAAACAATCCTATCCATCACGCTACAGCACCCCATCACTTACGACCAGTACGATATCTGTGCCATGGCCAAGGGAGGATCTCTGGAGCGACTTAAACTTGGAATGCTTCAAAACATTTGTCAGCAACTAGAATTAGAAGTACCTCCCAAGCCTGTTCGCCGCAAAGCGCTCTACGTTGACCTGCTGAAAAAAGCCGTCAACAGTTGCACTTGCCAGCTCCGTGGGCAAAATATGTAGAAACAGAAAGTACTTCCCTGCTCACAGACGTTTTTTCTGTTTTGGAAATTTGGTGCGCGCACAAGATAAGCGATTGCTCGAGAGAGAGGGCGGAACGCGCTTATTTTATACGTGCACTCGAGGATATCTAAAAATGAAGAGAGTCTGTGAACAGGCTGGTAAAATACACAAGTTGTAGAGTTCTGCCGAAACGGTGTTCTTACTTCTCCTCATGCAGAGGCTCCTTCCAGAAGTGAATCATTCACCATTTGTTCTCGCCGGAATAACTAAATCTATTTTGTTCATTGTTTTGCTTTCTTTGCTTATTTTAGAAGTTTGTTTATGTTTAAAAGAGCGTTCCTTTTCGGAGAGTGAGATCATTTCTTGTTTGTCAGGCTGAGTCCTTTGTTACAAATCAGTCAGTTACCTTTCAGCTCGTGACTATTTGCACGTTATAAATGTCTCTCCTCGCTCTAACAAATCAATGACACCTTATCTTATGAATGTGAAGAGGTATTCTAGCCTGCATAACAGGTGCTTTATGACCCAGGCGAGGCGAACGCGGCATTTGCTCGAAGCGCGAAACGAGTGCAAAGCGCGAGACGAGGGATAAAGAAAGATAAAGCTTTGTTTTTTCCTCCCCTCGTCGCGTTTCGCGCTTCGCGCAAAATGCCGCTTTCACCTAGCCTAGCTCATAAAGCAGGGGCACCCTGTGAAATATCTGTTCGGAGAAGCAAACATTGCCTAGGATTTTCTATAGCTTGAGGAAGGCTAAAAATTTCTAGATGACCGTTCCATTCATGTACACAATTTTCGAAGCTTATGTAATAAATTCCCTCCGATTTTCTGAAGTTTCATTTTTCCCATTTCACTCCCCAGGTTAGGTTATTTTTCGTAGGGAAAGGAAGCTTAAAATTTTCGGAATTGAAAATGCAATGCAGAAAGGGACCGAAAAACTATCACTTTCGGAAAACTTTGAATTGATGCTAAAATGTTCGGGAAAATAACACTGAAGCCCTCGTAACTTCGAAAAGACTCAAGTTACCCTAGGATGACCGAACAGATATAAATTTCTTTTTTTTTTTTTTTTTTTTTTAATTTTTTTTAATTTTTATCTTTAATTTTTACAATACTTATTACTTACGCCACTTACAATACTAACACTTATACTATTTGCATTACTTACAATACAATACGCCTACTTACTCTACTAACAATACTAATACTTACACCAACCAAACTAATACTTACAGTAATTACAATATTTACAATCTACTCAGATTACTTACCCGACTTACAATTCTTGCACAACGAAATACAATACATTTAAAAAAAAAAAAAAATTATTAAAGTGCCAGCTTACTCGTGATAGTAATTTTGATACCATGTATAACTTTTTCAGTCCGAATTTTAGAATCAAAATTACAGATATAAATTTCTTAGCGCCACTTAGGAAACATTTCTAGAGATCTAAAAGTACTCTGGATAGCCTAAAAAGTCTTTCAAAGTAATTCGGGGGAAACCGTTGTTGGGTGCTCCTGATAAAGCGCCTGTTATTTGCGCCTGGTATTTCTGCAAGTTCTCTGAGTTATCCAAAGATAACTTTGTTTATCTTCGCTAAACAACACTTCTAGAGGTCTCTAGAGAAAGCGTTACGCGCGAGAATGTGGAATTTTTTTACACTCCACATCGTGTATTCAGCCCTGCGGAGTGGTTCTCTTTTTCTCGCGCTCGCGGCGTGAACTGGTCATATTTAATTCGAAGATTATTATTAGCCTCAATAGGCTTTTCAACAATTTTGAGGAGGCCTCGAAGGTTTCAAGGATGCGATAAGCACACTCAAGTTTGAAGTTGTGTTGTGAACAAGCTCTAAATGAAACTGAGAATTTCTAGTTACCTTGCTAGGGTTTCCTGGTTTCGGAGGAAAAAAAAATTCCAAAACAAAACTATAGCAAGCTATAAAGTTGAATTTTATGCTTTTTTATTTTGCTGTACGGATTGTTGCAAGGTGGTAAATTCGGGAATAACGAACTTATTAAGGAAACATTTGTGTTTGAAATATTTTGGGAAATATTATACCTGCACTCTGAATCAAAAACTGTGATGAATGTCTTTTACAACCAGTCAGCATATGCATGTGTCTGGACCAATACAAATATATAAATCAAATAAAGCAAGAAGGTTTGTTCTGTGAAAAGTGTGTGTATTTTTTACCAACAAAACAAAGACCGAAAACAGAAGCTATTGAGTATTTCGTGACAGTTTGCTAACGTGACCTTGGCATATGTAACCGATTCTGGGTCAGTAAACGTCATAACACCTTGTGGTGGCTTGAAATCTTAACTATACAAATTCAAAATCGAAGTCAACGGTTACGAATGCATTTTAATTCTGCTTTTTCTCCATGAAGAAAACTATTTTACCATTGTGGTAACGGAGTTTCATCAAGCGATGACAGTTTCAGTTCGAAGTTGCGATCTCAGTGATTTCGCTAGTAGCAATGTGGCTGAACAAACGTTTTTCAGTCGTCATATAAAAAGTTATTTACGACTCTTACCAGCACAGCTGAAAGCTAGAAATAACATTTTGACTGTAAAAACATATTACAAGCAACAGTAAGTAGTCCTTTTGCACTAAACTTTGCGTTTAGTATGAATCCCTTCAGTGGGCCGCGTAATTTGCATAAATTTTATTAAATTAAATTCTCAAATTGCTTACTTCCAGAGCTAAAACTTTTCCGTAATTTACTTTAATAGCCAAGGCTTTATTCTATTTGGGTTTTACTAGGAACCGGCATATACCAGAGGGCTTTTACAACAGTTAAAGTTTGCTTTCATTTTCTAACATTTCAAGAGACACAAATATGTCCTTTTTAAAATTGTCGATTGTAAATGTAAAAAACTTATTTCTTCAAATTTCCTTATAGGGCTTTAACGATTAAGAACGAAATAATATTTGCCTGAAGTTTCAATGTTAGGGATTGTTTCTTATGCGTTCACCGTTTTCTCGAAGTTGCGGTCGGATTCTGTTGTTTTTAAGCGCGAAAAACCAGCAATAAATCGATTTTTCAAACTTTTTGTTATTTCTCCCGTACAATGAATCGCTTGAACCCAAAACTATTTTTTCTTGAATTAGGCCACTAAAAGGGATGTTTTGGCAAAACAAAAAAAGAATCGATTTTTTTACGAGTGTCTTGCGATTTTCGTTTTTTCTCGGAAAATGGCTCTTAAAAAGACTGACCCCCGCTCCGCGGACTACCCACTGAAACCCGCTCCGCGGACTACCCCCGGACTACCCTAAATATTCACCTAAATTTACTTTTACGGGGGAAGAGACACAAGCCTACCTGCTCAACCTGCACGATCGAAGCAGCCGCCATTTTCTTTTTACAGACTTCCTCGACACAGACTTTTTTTTTCGTATTCGCCCCATTCTTCATCGGCCATCAGTCAAAACACTGGACGATAAAGCCCCTCGAAATTCTTAGATCCAGAGACCACCTGTCTCCAGAGCCACCTTTCCTTCGCGCCAAGATACAAACAAATGAAGTTAAAAACAAGTAATACGTTCGCTCAATGAAGAACACAAGTGTCTGAGCATATTATAATGACAAAGAATACCAAAAAAAGAGGTTACTTCTACTTCTTAAACAGCTAAACCTATGTGTAAGCTTGTATTCGGGACTAAAGTGTAGCTCATTCTCGGAAAGATGTTTGCGTCCGGTATCTGCGGTTGGGGTATTTATTTCAGATATAATTTCTTTTTCTTGCGCTTTAGGAGGGAGCTGTTTGTATACTGTATTTCCGGTTGAACTGTTATGGTTTGTTTGTTGTCTCACCTCAGTTCCAGTGTAGGTAAAACCTGATCTTGGTTGAAAGTCTTTAGGGTGTAAAGAGTGATCAGAATCGTTCTGCTCGCAAATTATTTTGTCGTTTATTTGTGGACCGATGTTGATTGACACGCAGCGACTCTCCTTGACACATTGACCTCTGCAGGGATTACGCACATTCAGTGGTACAGTAAGGTTTTTAATCACATGACCCTGAAGAGCATAGCCACCCTTACCGATGGTGAATTTGACTTGCCGCCTGCATGTATCTGCATATTAATAACATACACATACCTGGTCAGCAGCTATAGATCATTTAGGAAATTTTACCATGTGTAAGGTTTGCAAGACACGCACAGACCTACTCGAAAAAAACGCGTCGTAACAGAGAAAGGAATAAGCCATAAAAGATACGACACAGTGGTTTTCTGGGGAAACCAACGTTAATTTGCATTCTTACGGTCCGTGTACATGCATTGGAGGAGTTAAGAAGATTAGCACTCGGGCTATATAGCTTTATTACTACCTTGGCTATGATATTGAAGAAACTACACATTTGCTCGCAATGTCTGTACGCTCTGTGTTAATATTATCATTCAGTCGCAGGCTAGATTTCCTCTCTACAGTTCGTGAACAAAAATGCTTTATGAAGACTTGATTGGTCATCGCAGTTATATACACAACTTTAAAAGCAGTTCTGAAATTAAAGCCTGAAAAAAAAAAATTCAGGCCTGAACCAGATTCCAACGCATAACCTCTGCGATACCGGTGCAGTGCTCAACCAACCGAGCTATCAAACCATAGTGGGAGCTGGTCAATTTGTGAGCTCGTTATATACCCGTAAATAGTGAAGCTTTTTCTTCTAATTCAGCTACCTTTAGGAAGTCAAGAAGAGCTTCCACGAGCAAATAATCTTGACTGTTAATTATTTATACTCTTCTTTAAACACTCTTCCCAAATTTCTACAAAGTCGTATCGTTTATACTTTTTTTCGGACAGCGTTTTTTCTATCAGGTTAATAACTTTGAAAATTAATTCACAAATTCAACTTAAAATCGTTTTTCCTCGAAAAATTATAATACTCGCTGATAAAAGGAGGTTTTGGCTTATACTTTTAATGATTGAAAATTATGCCATTTACAGAATAAAGAAAGCTTGGCGAGATGCTTTTTAATTTGAAACAAACACTTCTATATCACTGACCTTGATTTGTAATGGTGTCATTTTGAACCCAATCTCCCCAAATGAAGGACGAGAATAATGAAATTAGTGGAGCAGATGTAAAAAGTTTGAAAACATCCATGTTATGTTACGCCACTCTCTTGGTCGATCACAACGAAGTTCGCCAGGTTTTCTGCTACACTTAATTTGGTCCACGGCTGGCTTGTCGCTGTGAGTTATCAATTATGAAAACTGAAAAACGCCAGGGTACACGCTTTACTCTAAATTATTCAAAATCAAATGTCAACATAACTTTTCTGTTCTCTCTTGGACTTTCACTTTAGATTTGCGATAAACACTTATATATACCGCCAGTCTGGAAAACCCTTTTTTTTATTTCATTTCTCTTACTTTGGAGGGAAATTAACCTCTAGCAGATATCGAACACCATGGTCTCAACAGAAATTGTTAATGAGTTTCTTTGTTTTCTCGTCGGTTTCCTTTGCTGATTTTTAAGCTTTTAAGACAATTTTGTCATTTGCATATGAGATTGTTCCGATCAGGTCGAACATAATTATTGCTGCGAATCAGGTGAATAAAATGGCAAACAGAAAGTGACGGATTGCATATGTCTGGCTTATCATTACTTTCAGTGTTCTGTGTGTACTCGATTGACTCTGATTTAATTTTAGTTTTCAATTATCTTGTCTGGTAGTTTTTGAAAGCGTTGTTTGTAATGTTTCATGACAAACGTGGCGTGACCTTTGATGACTCTGGTGGTCACGAATTCACATACTGCTTCGTGAATGCAACAACTTTTATCTCCGAAGACTCGAATACTGAGATTAGCTTGGCTTATCTCATAGCCTGTGGTCACAGTTTTGGCGACACCTCGCATAAGACCTTCGGTCTCGTTCGTGCTTGTCCCTTTGGGCGCTATACCTTGTCTTTCGGTCCTTTTTTTTCTTTAGGATAGAATATTCATGTAATGTAATTGAATCCCAATAAATTTTCAAGTTAAAAAAAAATCATACTTTTTTCTTTGTCTGTTTGTTTGTTGATGTTGTATGCATTTTTCTCACAGTTTGTTTGTTTATTTGTTTATTTGTCTGCGGGTTGGAAAGGCTGGCATTTACATCTAAAGAGACAATGGGAATATTGGCTACCATACTGTCAACTTTGTGCATACAGTGCCTTGTGTAACAGTGTAAACGTGTTCGGGAAGCTTGGTCCCTCCCTATTCAGATTTTAAATAGTTATATAGCTTTGGATTTGTAGCCGATATGACGCGCGCTCTGATTGCCTACATAATTCTCCCATAATGTCCAAGGGCCAATTACAGGCCTGGAAAACGAAACAAAAATTTCGCCACCCCGATTCCGAGCAAAGCCTTCTAATAAACTATTGTCGAAACCTTTTAGGAGGCCACCCTCGCGGAAATGGGAGGTGGCTGCTCAATAGGGGTTTATGTACCTTTCGTATTTTCACCAGTGGGTCAAATATCTTGGTGAACAGGGAGTCACTTAAATATCATCATCATGAAACTTATCTGTCTTTTTCTTTTCAAAAACCAAAGTTAATTTATTTACGTGCATGACATTTTGGTTGGCCGTTAAGGGGAAAGGAAAAAAAAAAACTCTGATCGGAACGACTATTTACAGTATTTTACTGAGAATAATTTCGGGACTTTGATAACTGGCCACTTCAGTAATAAGGGGTGGCCGCTTAACTGAGGTTCGGCTGTACTTACTGACCACGAACGCTTGGTCTTCACGGGAAAATCTACAATCCCAGACAAAAAAGTTGGGACACGAACCAAGTTCTCCATTCCCCCCACTAACAATGTTGATAATCAGGTGATTTTTTTTCCCGTTTTGTTGAAAAAAAAAACCCCGCGACATTTTCCAACATTGATTAGGGAGGATGGGGAATACGTGATCCAGCCTAAGTGTTCCAACAGCTTCTGTCCGGGATTATAGATCACAT
This sequence comes from Micromussa lordhowensis, assembly GCA_964020085.1. NCBI lineage: Eukaryota > Metazoa > Cnidaria > Anthozoa > Scleractinia > Lobophylliidae > Micromussa > Micromussa lordhowensis. The sequence goes on from OZ026600.1 coordinate 32,171,594, forward strand.
CTTAGTCTTGGTGTTCTCACTTGGAAGTAGTTATTTAGCAGACTCCCTTGTAATAACTAATTTTTATCTCCCTCATAATGTGGACGTGGCTGTAAGTTCAGAGTGTACGAGCAAGGTCAGTGTCGAATAGTGACGTAACAAGCTAAGTGCACACTTAAGGTGGCCGAACACAGTTTTCGCACGTGCTTTTGCTGATGCAATATTTAACACGTGCACAAGGATTTCACAAACATGCCGTCAGTAGAGCGATCATTTTATTTACTCAACACCCGCACTATCTGTGTTAATTTTCTCCATAAATGAACGCAGTGTATCGTTGGCTTTAGTCTTTTATTACAAAGATATGCTAGAAAAGGTAACGATGCAAAGAACCCAGCAATTTTCAGGTTTTGTTTGTTACCGAAACACCTTAGCTAACGAATAATGTATTTTGGTTAATTGAAAGGCATGCGTTTAGAAGACATACTTGTCCAATGCTCTGACAAATGTATGCATAGCATTGTATTGTATTCTATTACATTGCGTCGTTCTTAATTTTGTATTGTATTGTTAATCTATTGTTATGTGGATATAATACAATACAATTCTATGCATAAATTTGTCAGAGTATTGGACAACCCTCCGCCGGCAACCAGCAACTCCTTTCTGGTCCGAAATTAGAGGCTGGAGATTTTACAGTTTTACCTTTTTTAAAATCTGATATGGTTTTGGTGAATATTTAACGCCATCTCCAATAAGAAAAGTTGCCTGATTTCAATGGCTTCCCTTTTAAAGTGCCGATAACCCCAGAATTTTTTTTTGGCTAAGATGAAACTTAAACAAACACACAAATAGAATTGCCAAAATTTTCGGTTTGTGATATTTTTAAGGGTTTAAAAATTAACATAAAGTAGCTGAAATTTGATACATGACCGAGCTGGCGAGGAGCCTGGGTCTATTACTGGGTTGACGTCACAGGCTGTTTTGCATACATGTATATAAAGCGTTAATGCTATGTAAATGAATATGTGACGTCAACCCAGGAATATACCCAGACCCCTCACCAGCTCGGTCATAACACAAAAGATATCAAATTTCAACTACTTTCTGTTAATTTTTAAAGCCCTTAAAAATATCACCAACCGAAAATTTTGGCAAATTATTTTTGTGTGTTTGTCTAAGTTTCATGTTAGCCAAAAAAAAATTCTAGGGTTATAGGCACTTTAACTTACATTGACATCAGGATAGTAAAGTTTTTCCCGCCTGCTGAATCCTGATTGGTCAATCAAATTTCTGGCGTGCCAGCCGTATGCAAGGTTTAGTCTTTAGCTGAGAAATGACCTGGAAATTTACTGAAGGCCGAGAAAGGGGTTTTATTTACCTGATAGCTCAAAAATCGCCAAATGTTTAACCATTCGCTCCGACGAAGGGCTAACGCGCGAAACGTCAGCTTCCGAATTAATCTCTTTACGGTGGCCAATTCACATTATCAACCCAGTTGGTAAACCCAAATTATCTTGTAATACTCCCACCGACCGACGCAACACCACACTTTTTTTAGAAACTTGCCCCCGTTATTTGAAATAATTATAGTTAATTAGTATAGGAAATAGCACGGTTTCTAGGGGTATTTGGGATAAATACCGCGAGTGATATTTCAAAATTCGCCAAAATATCACGAGCCGCCGCGGCGAGTGATATTTGGAGAGTTTTGAAATATCACGAGCCGGTATTTATACCAAATACCCCGAAGAAACCGTGCTATTTTTTGTTTATACTACAAGGCAAAGAAATTTCGTATCTTGTAACACTGTTTAGTCACGGGCGAGTGATTGGTTTTACTACAACATGTAATCAAACATGTGATCGCAGAAAGGTCACACATGTTCAAATGATTTTCGCTTCAACTGCGATAAAAAAGTACTTGAATACCTGTAAATATCTTTCGAAGGGTACATTTTGAACAGCCTAATTCAATCGGTTCTGCTTGTGTGGAACTTGGACTTTGGGCTTTCATTTAAGCAGCAGCCAGCAGGCCGTGAAAATTGTTGGCTATTTATCGTTTCTTTGGTCACCACAGCAGCGGAAAATAGTTTCCAGCGGACGACGTTTACTTCTGGTTGGCTGTGCTTCTGAACTGTTGAATAAAGACTTAAGGGAACCGTTTTTCATTCTCTCACCTTCTTCGATAGCAGTTGAAAGAGCGCTTTCCGCCATATTGTTTCGATCATTTAGGTTTCCATGGAAACTGAAATTTTTACATGTAAGTATTTCAAATTTGGCAGAAATACTACTGGTCTTAGCCAATCGCATTTTCTTAGCCTGTAGTATAATACATGTAATATGGCTGAGAAAATTGCCTCATTCTGACTGTCTGACAACAGGCCGAGATTAACGCGAAATTAAATGGTTAGTCATATCAAAGTTCGATTAATTGAATTAATTAATAAAGGAATTAAACGACACATGATATTTGAAAACTCTTTCAAAGGCTCAAGGCTCGTGACATTTTAACAAATATTTCAAATATCACCCGCAGTGCAGCACAAACAAATATCGTTCTCTGTTTATCTCAATGTACCAAGATGTATCCCATGGCTTCAATAAGTTTATTCCCATAATATCGGACGTACTTCGCCACGTTTCCACAAGTGATGGATTCATTTGGATATCCTCCAGTTCCAAACCCGATTCTGGAATCCCACGAGGTGCAGACTCTTTCGATATCGCCAATGATACCGATTCTAGCTTTAGAGCTGTAACTATCAGTCATAGCATTGAAGCCTTCCTTGCTACATTTACGGTGCAACAAGGCCTGTGAACCAATCAGCGTCTTCCACGTGTAAGGACCCAGTGAGGTGGCGCGGTATTGACCGTCAGCAATCAGTGAGTACAGAGAGCTGGCCTGCTTGTTAACGACAATGAAGTTAATCTCTTGGCCGATCTTCATACCGAGACAGATCTTGGAGAAGGATGTGTTCCAGTAGGTCGGTAACTTGGTTTCTTGTGTGTCAAACCCAGTCTCTCCTCCAGGAAGGTTGTATTCATTCGTATTATTCCAGTATGCTGAGTTGTAATGAAAAGTGCTCTAAGATTAAAAGAAAAAATAAAAACTACTGAATTATAAATTATACATACACGAGTAGTAAAGATTATCCACTATATTTATACGTGCTGTTATAGTCGATTGTATTAGGAAAATAGCTTGCCCTGTCATCAGTATTAAAAAAAAAATAACACTTTGCTCAGACAGTCCACTTAGTGTGCGCGGCAGCTCCTGTAGACGCCTAACACGCCTAGCGCACGCATGGGAAGATTACCCCACGGGAAGAAAACCGAATATTATTCGAAATTTCTCAACTAAAATTACGATACGGTTACTGTGACGAGTTGTGTCGATGGTAAACGTACGTACCTGGCCTTATGGTTGTGGTGATTTTAAGCTCATCCTGAACTCTCCTGGGGGGGGGGGGGGAGGGGAGGGAGAGAGGTACGGTTGTCTAGAGTCATCGCCCCAGCTTCCATTTTACGAGACCGGAGAGGTCGAAAAAATCCGAAGGCCACAAACCCGTCTAAAATGGACATGATATGCGCACAAAGTCCATCAACGACACAAAAACAACTTTATGTTAAGATAAAGGAAGTTTGTTTGGTGCTCATGCTCTAATGAGAAATAGAATGTTGATCGCTCTCTACATCGCTGAAATCTAATACTGAAACATGGTATTTTGGGGTACCTTACTGCCGTTAATCTTCATGACAGTGGTCCACGCACCATCTCCACATCCAAAATCTCCCACGTGACACAGAACAGAGATTGGTGTTTGACCAAAACGAAGCGTTACAAGCTGGCTGACAGTGAACCTGTTGAATATGAGAGAGCTAAATCAAACCACAGCGGCAATGTCAACGAAAACGTCACTACACAAACGGTTTAAAGAGCAGAGCAAGAACATGTTGGTGTGAAGCTTTGTGGCCAATAGATTACCATGGCAACAGTATGACCTGCTGAAAACACCCTTATAACTCAAAGTCAAACTCGGTAGCCCCATTTTTTTTATTATCGAAAATTTGATTCATGTTAGCATGATAAGATGCAACTTTTTTTCAAGTTCATGGCCGTAGTTCATGGCCGTAGTTTTTTTACATATTCCTTCGGAGACACTCCTTTTTTCTTTCAATCAAATTTGTTGTTTGGCGTCCAAAACAACACGTGTCCGGTGTGAAATACATGACTTACTTGTGTGTCTCGTAAATATCTTTACATGACTTCGCAGCTGAAAGAAGAAAAACAATAACCACATTCATGTAAATAAGGACTAATAACGTTTTTACATACTTTTTGTCGCAAAAATCATTCGTGTAAGTTACTTCACCTGTTTCGCAATACTCTCCAATGAAACCTTTCCCACAAACGCATCTGAACGTGTAATCTGTGTCGTTTTCCACACAGGTAGCTTCGTTTTGACACAACGCGGAAGAACAAGGTGTCTAATAGCACAGATAAATTAAATGATTAGTACTTTAGAGCTTTCTGGAGTGTTGCTTTCTTTGCTTAATTCAATTAACTTTCGAATTAGAACTGGAGAAAATGAAACCACACACAAACGGAAGCTGGGCTGAGTTTAGATCTCAGGCTTAGTAGAACCTTGTTGAACCTCTGTTGAACCTTGAGTATTTAAAATTTAGCGCATGCGACTTCAATTAATGTTAAAGTCTAAAAAGTAAAGGTTTCAAAAGGATATCTTTGAGCTACGTAGGCGGGCGGGAAATCTTCGGCCCTTCTTTAACTTGCGGCAGAGCTTACGCTCCAAGCGTCAGCCTTACTGGCTACGGCGGTTAATGTATCTTAATCAACTCTAAGTTGACAAAGTCAACTTAGAGTTTGTTTTCTAACGAACTGAATGATGATTTGCCTTCACTAATTGACAAGTATTACGTCTCCCTCAAGTCTGGGATTTACTGCCATGCTCACGAGAAAATACAGGGGCGTACTTTACGCCCTACTGCACCTTGGCTGTGGAATGGCCTGCCATTACATTTAAGGAAATGTGCCTCTTTTAATGTTTTTAAAACAGTAACTTGAAGATGTTTTTATTTAAGTATACGTTCGCTTATGATACGTTTTCGCTTATGATACGTTATTTAGTAATAATTGTTAATTGTTACCTTAATTAAGGTCTGTATAGCGCCTTAGAACATTTGGATTTCGGCGCTTTATAAATTGTAATTATTATTATTATTATTATTGTTATTATTATTATTATTATTATTATTATTATTATTATTATTATTATTATTATTATTATAGTCAAGGGACGTGAAATTGACTATCTGTTCATTAACCCGCTGCAGCACTTTATCAATGTCTATGCAAGGGTTTTATTGTACCTGAATGCATCAGACAAAAGCTTTTAGCAAGAAATGGTTAATTGGACACTCTTCGGCTCTTGCGTAGGTATGGAGCTAGACGAGTAATTTGGCAATAATATCACGCTACTATCACTTCAAGTGCAGTGATTTCAAGTAATCAGAATTGGGAAAAATAATGCCCGGCGACTGGCATCAGTAGAAACCATGTTTTTCTCTAGCTATGGCATCTTGTATTCTGTTATTACCCACAAAGTATGACAGAATATTTTCAATATACACTTACTTGCAGACCTAGACTCACCTTGGACAAGTGATGCGAAGTCTCGTTTGCTTTAAACTCCGTGGGGTTTAGGTATTTGCCAGAGGACAGTATCTCACACCAAAACATTCCATCGGCTCCTTTGGAGGCGGCCAGGTTCACAGAAACGCAGGTAGGAATTTGGAGGCATTCAAAGGTGCAATCAAAAATATCGTCAACTTTAATTGTCCCAGCTTTAGGCACATCCAGATAATGAAACTCGTGTCTCAAGAAAACGTGAGAGACATTTGTAACCGCTGAGGAAAAAGGGAAATATAATGCTTTGAGAATTGTCATAACACGGTCAAAAACGTCCAGCCCATAGGCAATGGCAAAATGTTCTCATCATATTGAAAGCGTCAGTTTCTCGGCAGTGTAGTTCCCAACCTAGAATCATCATGCGTATGGATATCTTAAGGTAATAAATCCGAACCAGGCCACAGCGTGAGGATGTAACTGATCAGTGACGCCTAAAAAATGGTTGCAAGTCATTGGTGGCGGAGTGAGCTTGGGGCTATGCCAGTGACAAACGGTTTCCCATCTGGTCTGACCTTGGTCAGTCATTGAGATATTTCTTCTATCAATCTGAGCTTAATTTTGTTGCAAAAATGTAACAATGTGCTTATTAATGACATCCGTTTGAGTGCGCTACCTGAATTATTCCAGGGGCTAGGACCGCAAGCATGGCTTTCCCACGACCGTTCGCTTCTACAAACGATCGATTGCGTTATGTTCGTATCAGCGGTGCTATGTGGTTTGTGAGATATGAACATTTTGGGGGCTTTAATCGAGCTAAAGGGCAGTTGTCTCAGGAGTATTACTCTGATTAAAATCAATAGCTATAAGTCAGTAATGAAAATCGCTCTGACGTTATTGGATATATAGACAACATTAACAGGGAATGTGAAATAGAAATTCTAGAAGCATGCATGCCAACGATCAAGAAACACGACAACAGGAGAGTCGTACGGCAGCAAGTCGTCGAGGAAAAAACGCAAAGAAAAGCGCCAATCATAGCTATTGAATTCTAACAAATCACTACGGGGCATCGTGCATTCTAGGTGACGCGTAACCAGACAACCTTGTCGCTTATGAAAACCAGTGGAATACATTGGAAGCTTCGCGAACTACATCGCAAGTGACCACATCGGGAGACAAATGAATACTCTTTACTATTATTATTATTATTATTGTTATTATTATTATTATTATTATTATTATTATTTTTAGTAGTAGTAGTAGTAGTAGTAGTAGTATTATTATTGTTGTTGTTGTTATTATTATTATTATTATCATTATTATTGTTGTTGTTATTATCATTACAAACAATTATTGGATAAGGTTTTTGTGATATCTAGAATAACAAAGGTCGAGGTAGTCGAAGCCGAAGGCTGAGCCTTATAGCCCTTACCGAGACCTTGATGATTTTGGATTCCACAAAAAACGAAGCCAATAATTTTTTTATTATAAATTGAACGAACCAAGAAAATGGAAGTCATAAAGTGCTATAAAGCTACTGTAAAATATAAAGAACTTAAAGATATACGTGGGAATCGAAAAAATACAGCAAATTGTTTAAATTAGCTCATAGATATAGATGAAAAGAAAGTACCGAAAATTGCTTAAATTAGTTTATAGAGAAAGCTTAAGTCAATCATTAGATAACACGGAAAGCTCTCTTGTTGACCGGGAATGCGTCAGAATCAGGTGATTTTTAAGTCCGTTAGGATTAACATAAATTAAATAGAATTTAAGCGTTGATATTCTTTAAACATGCCTGCTATATAATTTCAATCTTTAAAAACTTTCAAATTTTAACCAGCCTTGTTAAGGAAAAATATCAGGAAAACAGCCTTTCTTAGACGGTGCGACAAAATCAAATGAAGTAACTTGATGTGAAGAGTTTATTTAACTCTGTGTAATTACGTTCAGTGACAATTATAACTGAGAACATGAAATACCATCATATATTTAGATGAATATCATTCACAGATAATCCGGTGAAAGTTTACTTTCTTGGCAAGGGGTTAGAATTCATTTGAAACTTGACTGGTCAGTAACATAAACCATTAGACACCATTAAGCAGTCAAATTTATTTCTAACGAAAAGAATGTTCCAATTTTCTGTCAAGCACTTGATATAGTATTAGTTTCCCTAAAATGGAACTCTCTCTGTGTGTGATAAATATGAAAAGAAATAGAATGGTAGACTTACCTGGTAAACAGAATACTCCGGGTATTAAAGAAGATAACACCTGCAAAAGCGCAACAGAAATGAAACTAGATAACATGGCGAACTAGAAATATTACAGTCGTGCCTTCGATAAAATGTCAATTGCATCAAGAACCTCTGCTCCTAACAAACAAAGTCTAAATCAATTTTCACTTTGCTCCTTTATGGTCTTGGTTCAATTGAAAACCAAATTATACGTAAATTATTCATAGAAACTAAGTAGTAACCTCGCTTTATTAGGCTTAACTGGGGTTAAGGAAAACGTTCCAGAATAAAAAAAAGCCATAATTGTATCAATTACACCTTAGCAATGTTATATGACTCCATGCTTTGATTTCAACCCTAACTTTAAGATAATAATGGACTTAATACTAATAATTTAAGAGAATAGACATAACACAATTTTCTACGTTCTAAGGAAGTTTCAAAATTAGCCTGAAGTGTTAGTCATTTCTACGAATTGGCATTGGTAGCACTGTTCGTGTTCAGCGTTTAAAAAAAGAAAAAAAAAATAGGAGCTAGTATTATCCTTTCAAAGGACCGGTGTCACCTTTGAGCGCAAGGAATCCAAAGGTTTTCAGAGGCTTAAAGGGATTACGCTTCTTACACTGCTCCATTAACAACATTGTCATCAGGATTAAGTCCTCCTTTTTGCTCTACAGGCTCAACACGCAATAAGTAGAGTGTACAACTTAAGGCTAATACAATTTGAGATAATTTTCAAAGATCATGGGTACATAGTGTAGATTCTTAATTGCAATCGCATTCATAAGACAACTTGCTTACTTACGCAGAAAATCGCAAACGCACGCATTGATTTTCACTGAAGTACAATACTCAGCCACACAATAACAGGCTTAATCTTAAAAATTACAATTTCCTCGATTGTGATTGGTTTAAAAAACTCCTATTTTTCTACTGATTCACTTGCCAAGTTGTTATCGGACAGTTTGTTATCACAAATTTCATTAAGCCAATCACATTTAAAGTAGTAGTTTAAATAAACCAATCACATTCAAAATTGTAGAATAAATCAATCCTAATTTCAGAGCGACATTAAACAATTTACGCCTCCTTGCTCAGTATTTTCATGTAAATTTTCTCTTTCTTTCAGAACTTGGCTATTCCCCTTTTCTCGGAAATTGTAATTTTTTATGATTAATTGAAAATAAGACTTCGTGGCGTCCAATTCGGTCTGTAATCATACTCGTGTTGTCATTGGTATGATTACAGACCGACTTCGACTACCACCCGGTCTTATTACCATTACTTATACATAAAGGTTGCTATAACGCGAACGCTGTGCATGTAATGTCTTAATAAATGATAAAAACAATGTAAGAAGAAACTCTTGACATGTTCGAGAAACTTGGTCATAATCTGTTGAAGAGCAGGGATGCGCAGTGGTGAGAGCGATGGTTTCCCACCAGTGTGACGCAGCGTCCGGGTTCGACTCTGCCCAGTAAGTGGGGTGAGTTTCTTGTAATAAGCTTTCAACAAAATAAGTTCGGTAATTAATGCCCTTCAGTATTGTATTCCAAATGTGAACACCAATGTTATTACGGTGGGTACGAACAAAGGCCGTCTCAAATAGCGAAGTAACAACTAAGTACATCACTAAAGCGAGTGTTTTGCAGATTTCCGAGCGTTACCTCGAGGGTGCATTTTGCTATCCTCAACTTATATTTAGTTTAATACACATCTCGCTTGGAATTAACATTTTTACAGTTTGTTGAAGTGTACTTTCGTTGTTGTTGTTGTTGTTGTTTATGCTTTTTTATCATGATTATTATAGAGATTCGATTGGGCCTGAACACAACACTGGTGCTGGAAATGCTTCCCATCATTCAGTAACCGTCTACTTCGGTTATATGCCTCGGTTACATAATATTATTATTCAACAAATTGTAACACTATCCAAATATGGTCATGGTGCTCTCGATATCTGTCATCCGTAGGTAACAGATATCCAGCGGTATACTTAGCTTCGTACGTGGGAAGAAAAAGTGATGTGAGAAAATGTCGTCAGAGAGATTTAAAAATGTTAGGCTGTTTTGATATCAACTTGGTGAATAATAAAACAATTATTCTGCTCAATCTCGCGTAATATCGTCTGATTTTAGCCGACTCGGCCTCGTCGGCGCTAAGTATCAGACGATATTCCGCGCGATTTTGCAAGATAATTGTTAATTAGTTGAGCACGGTTAACGTGGACACTAAAGCTAGGACATAAGATTAAGACGCGAAATAAAGTTTCAATACTTTCTTGGTGTCCATACTAAGTCAGTTATCAGCATAAACATCACGGACATGTGTTTTATCAATATAAAGACCAAAGCTCACTATTACAGAGAAAATGCACAGTCAGTTAAATGTCAATCAATGACCAGATAGGCGATTTTAGTGATGAGATTATTAAATATCGTTTACATATTATGCAATGAATCTTTTATGCCTTCTGGCTAATTTAATGGCACGCATTTGCAACGCGAATATCGATTCGTTTCTGTTGTAATTCCCTCTCATCGCTCTTCAATCCTGAAGATTTTATTTGGATCAACGCGAATGTTTTTTGAGAGACATTCGCGTGGTAAAATTGTCCAATTGTCCACCAAGTGGTTGTCAAAAGTTTGTGCGGAGTGATGACCTGAAAACTATCATTTTGGTGACACAATAGGTTACCATAGTAACAGTATGATCTGCTAAAAACGCCCTTAATTACAGCTTAATAAACTTATAACTAAAAAATGGCAATATATAATATATATTAATTGTAGTCAAGGGAGCAACACTCCAGCAAGATCTAAATTACTATTCACTGAACTTATCTGTGCTATCAGGCACCTTGTTCTTCCACGCCGTGTCTAAACGAAGCCACTTGTATTGAGAACGATACAGATGACAAGTTAAATGCCATTGTGAGAATGGCTTTATCGGACAACATTGCGAAACAGGTGAAGTAACTTGCACGAATGATTTTTACGACAAAATATGTAATAACGGTGTTAGACCTTTTTCACATGAAGGTACGTAATTCTTGTTCTACTTCTTTCAGCTTCCTTTCATGCAAAGAAATCTACGAGGCACACAGGTACGTCATGTAGATCACACCAGACTGGTTAGAGTACATGTACATGTACATAGGGTTCAGAGCCACCTTAAAGTTATAAGAGTTTAAGTGGCTCTGAACACTATGTACATTTTTTTTCAAAACTGCGTCTCATCATGCTTATTAACTTTCGACTTAGAAGCTGGGCTAAGTTTAAATCACGGGCTTATTATAGTAACCCCAACCTAGAGCATTCAAAATTTAGCTCATGCGCCTTTTCAAAGTGCCAAAGGCAACAGCTTCAAAAGAGACTCGCCTGCGCAGGAGGACGGGCGGAGAATCGGCGGCTTTTCTTTGCTAAGAGGCAGGGCTAACGCTCAAGGCACCAGCTTTACTAACTCGCGATTTACCTTCATCAACTTCAAGCCAAGTGACCTACAGCAGCACTTAAGCAATGTCTAGACAAGGATTGTATTATACCTGAACGTATCAGACAAAAGTGTTAAGGGAAAAAATGGTTTATCGCCCACCTCTCAGATCCTGTGTAAGTATGCAGCTAAGCAGATAATTTGGTAATAATATCATGCCCCTGACACCTCAAGTTCAGTTATTCCACGTAATCGGAATTGGAAAAAATGGTGCCCTGGCGAGTCGCAACAACAGAAGCCGTGAGCCTCTCTAGGCTTGTATTCTGTCACCTTATGATATTACTTACAAAATATGACAGAATAATTTCAATTTACACTTGCGTGTAGACCTAGCTTTACTTTGGAGAATTGCGAAGTCCTGTTTATTTTAAATTTCGTGGTGCTTACGTATTTTCCAGAGGACAGTATCCCACACTAAAGTTTTCCATCGGCTCTTTTTGAGGCGGCTAGGCTAAAAAAAAACGCAGGTAGGAACTTGAAGGCATTCAAAGGTGCAATCAATGATATCGTCAACTGAAATTGTCCAACTTTAGGATCATTCTTTGTCCTAAGAAAACATGAGAAACATTTGTAACCGCTGAGGAAGATGGGGAATATAATGCTTTGAGGTTTGTTTTGTTGTTATAACACGGCCAAATACGTCCAGCTATGAGGCAATGGCAAATGTTTTCGTCATATTGAAAGCGTCAGTTTTTCGTCACTGTAGTTCTTTACCGTCTTACGGTTATAACTCAACCATGCTACAGTGTCATGTTTTGACCGATAAGTAACGCCTAGAAAATTGCTTGCAGGTCATGGCTGGCGGAGTGTGCTTGTTCCAGTGCCAGTGCCAACCGTGTTCTTCTATGGTCTGACCTAGGTCGGTCATTGAGATATTTCTAATATCACCTTGGGCTTCTTTTGTTTGTTTTTGTTTTTGTTTTTTTGGTTTATTTATTTTTCCTGGAAAGTTGTAGGATCGTGCTGATGAATGAGTGCAGAGCCGCATGCATTTCTTTCAGCTCATCGTCCGGTTCTACAAACGATCGATTGCGTCATGCTCGCGTCAACGTTTTGAGACTTTGATAACAAGCTCAAGGGCTGAGTTGTCTCAGGATGTATTGTATGTTACATACTGATTGAAATCAATAGCGACAAGTCGATTCGGAGAATCGTGCTGGAGTCATGGAATTTGTAGATAAAATATTTCAAGCCCTTGCAACATCAACGCGGATAATGGAATAGAAAGTTCAGAACCATCGATACCTAAGATCCAGAAACACAACAACAGGAAGGCCGTACGACATCAAGTCGTCGAAGGAATAATTCAGTGAGACAGCGAAAAGCGCCAATCATAGCTGTTCAAATCAAACCAATCACTGCGGTCTTTGTAGTTTATAGGTAACGCTTAACAAGTCCACCCACTCATCGCCTAACGAAGATTTGTGGCAAAAGTTCACGTCAACCAGTTTCAACCATCGAGCTGCGGGGACGTACTAACTTATAAAAGTCTGCAGCCACGCCGCAAAATAGAAAAAGAAGAATTGTTCCTCTGGGAAATCAGTATAAGAATTTTCTAGAGCTAGTTAGCTGTTGTAAAATGTGAAAATAATGCGAATTAATACTGGAAATTAATTCAATTGGCTCTATAGAGAAAGCTTGAGTCAATGATTATACAGCATGGGAAGCTTTCTTTTGTTGACCGAAGATGCATACAATCGGGTAATTTTTAAGTGACTTCGGATTAACATAAATTAGCTAAAATTTAGATGTTGCTGTTATTGTAACGTGCCTTTATTACAATTTAAATTATGTCTTTAAGTTTCACGAGAAACTTCCAGTTACTATCCAGGATTGTCAAAGAGCAATCTCAGGAAGAACAAAATGTTTTCATGTTTTGTGGAAAACAACCATTATTTTAAGAGCAGGAACAAAATCAAATGAAGTAACTTGAAATTGAATTGTTTATGATACTCTGTGTCTTTTAGTTCGGAGATATTTATATCTGAAAACATCCAATGCCATCTTATCACTAGATGAATAGCATTCGATCACAAATAAGAGGTCATGGTTTATCTGGAACTTGACCGGTCAGTAATATAAACAATTGGAAACAATGACGCAGCCCAAATTCTTTTCTCGAATCAAATTCTAAAGAAAATATTATAGTAATTCTCAATCAAGCTCCTGAAATAGTGTCATTTGTATAGGTAATCGTACGGTTTCGAGTTTAATTTGGAATTAATTTGCACGAGTTTTTCAAAAAGCTGAATTTCCACGAGCCGCTTCGGCAAGTCCAATTTCAGCTTTTTGAAAAACTCACTGTATGATTACTTATTAATAATCCAAACATGAAAAATTGCCGGAAGTTGTTTCTTGATCATAAAGCCATTTTTTCGCATTTTTCCCATTTTTCAGGGTTTCCGTACAAAATTTTTGTCACTTCTTTACATGATATCATTGGCCTACAAAATTTCTCACTGTCTTTCTGCCAATCATAACCCTGAATTGCGATGTGCAATTTTTACTGGTCATTAGTTACACTGTTTGCACCGGTGTTAAACATTTTGCACTGGTGTTACACTTGAACTGCACTGCTCTCAGTCAATCAGAATCGAGTAATTTTTTCCATGTGTATTATTATCCCTGAAATAGAACTCTCTCTGCGTGATAAATACAAACAGATCTAAATAGAATCGAAGACATACCTGGCAAACTTCGTGTAGAAACGACAATAACACCTGCAAAAGCGCTACACAAATGAAACTGGATAACATGGCCGTCTAGAATAATAACATATAACATGTCAATTGCAACAAGAACCTCTGCCTTGAACTAACATAGTTAAAGCCAGATTCACTTTGTTCCTCGATGGTCTTGATTCAATTGAAATCCTAATTATTATGCGTAAATAATTTACAGACGCCTACTAGTGACCTTGCTTTAATATGCTGTAACTGCGGTTACGAAAACGTTCCAGAAGCAATAATTATGATGATTTAACGTATCAATTACAACTAAGCAATAGTTATAAGTTCCTAAACTACGAGTTTTAACCACTAACTTTCGGCGTATTTATCGGCCTACAATTTTATTTTGTTCAAAGTGGTCATGTTTACGGTTTTAAATAAGGGACATTGTCAAACGCTATCATAATTTTCAATGGGATTGTTTTTTAATGTTTTAAATTTCACAATTCTCAAAAGAGAAATCTTCCTTTATTTGGTCAAACAGTGCTTAAAAGGCCTTTGAATTGAAGTGTTTTTAGTACCACTGTTCGTGTTCAGTGTTAAAGCAAAATAATAACAATTCAACCAAATATAGGACCGAGTATTATGTGTCACCTTTAAGCAAGCTTAAGGAATCCGAAGGGTTTTTAGGGGCTTAAAGGGATCAGGCTTTGTCGATTGGCCATTAATAAACATTGTTATGAGGACTAAGTACAACTGCAGGCGAGTATAATTTAAAAGAAGAATTGAATAGTTAATATCTTTAATTGCACTCGCATTCATACGATTACTCGTTTATTATATGACACAGAAAGTTGCAAAAGCAGACGTTAATTTTCAGTGCATTACAAGTTAAAGATTAACGATAACTTGTCCTGCTCTCAGCCGATCACAATGAATTCATTTGCTCAGCAATAAAATAACAGGTTTTATTTCGTAGAACCGTTTTAACTGATGCCCGGTTTTTGCGGATGTTATAATCATTTCGTTTTTCGAAGTTTCCCTTGAGTATTCTTTGGATAACAACTTTGAATATTTCTCTCCGCCAAGAAGTACATGCCACTAGAGGCCTGGTATAAATATGACATATATTACTTGGTCGTCACATACTTGCTCATTAGTGACACCGTAAGAGTATATTTTTTTATGTCAAGTACACAGCCTAACGGCCCAAGTCAGCGCACTGCATGGAATCTAGCCCCCTTCATAGTAATCCTTACTCCTGGTCTTAACCAAAATGAGATTTTCATACTTTGTTTCAGATCTGGCTCAATAATCGGCACCCTATTTCAAGCCTATTTAATTTGTACATATTCCTAGTACTTGACCACAGCTAACCTACATGCACTGGTTTCTGTTTGTGTATATACATTTGAGACTGGATTTAAATGTCCTAATTTTGAAAGGGAAAATATATTTTCTATTCAAAACATACCAAATTCGAGGCTGGAGTGCCAAACTTTACCTATTTTAGACCTAAATGACCTCAACACAGACCTATATCCGAACATACTTTTTCTCCAAATGGAAGCTATTGTGTATTTTATCCTTCAAATATTTTCGCAACACTCGTAGTTTTGAATATCCTCGGATATTCCCCAGTTTTGTTCGGTCACGTGACGCGTTTAAGCCAATCGCGCTAGAGCAAAAATATTTGATGGATTAGAATTGGGTTACGTCTTTGACTCTACATGACTACTACGTCCTCTCTCGATGTTTAATGTTTGCTTGGGATATAAAGAGGCTTATGACGAGTAAGTAAGAACTTAATTAATTCTCGTCTCTTTTTTTGTTTACATAAAAATGAAAAGTTGCTTGTAGCTGATTGCTAAAAAGATTCTCCATTACTCAAATACTATTCTTTCAGCTAAACAGAGCTAGTGTTCTTACCGTTTTTTGTTTGTTATTCGGGTATTCGTTTATATTCCTTGGACTACACTGAGCGGTCTACGGTAGTGCTTTAAACTGTTAATTTTTTTTTGAGATCATTTGACGATGCAGTATGCATCACAGTGAGGCCAGAAAAGTATATTGCAGATGAGTAAAATACAAACGAGAATACACTACACAAAACTAGTCAATTATATTGGTGGGAGCATGCAATGTACCAGTGAATTCATAGTGGAACACTCTCTCACTGAACCAAGATATATCCCATGGCTTTGATGGATTTGTCTCCATTGTCTGGATAGTACCCTGCTGCGTTTCCACACGTGTTACCTTCATCAGGATACCCTCCTGCACCAAACCCGATTCTTGAATCACAAGTGTAACAGTCATTGTTGTCATTACTAATGATGCCGATTCTTGCTTTAGAACTGGTATTAGAATAAGCCGCAGCATTGAACCCTTCCCTATTACAGTTAGCTTGTAATGAGGCTTGTGAACCAATCAGCTTCTTCCATGTGTTACGACCCAGTGAAGTGGCGCGGTAATTCCCGTCAGCGATCAGTGAGTACAGAGAGTTGGCCTGCTGGTTGATGACAATGAACTTGATCTCTTGGCCGATCTTCATTCCAAGACAGATCTTTGAAAAGGGTGTATTCCAGTAGGTCGGTAATTTGGTCTCTTGCGAATCAAAACCAGTCTTTCCTCCGATAAGATTATACTCATTTTGATCACTCCAATACGGTGAATTGTGATGGAATGTGGTCTAGGATAAAAAAAAAGATAACCAAATTATTGCTCTGTCTGTAAATATTGTTCTTTGTAACTTTTTAAACATCATCGGGACAGGCATGTTACTGACTCTCCCCCTCCCTTAGAGAAATAACCGGTTGTTCCTCAAACACAATAAAATGCTATTCTACTACTGATCTGGCCACATTTCCTTGTTAAATCCCCGACGTCTGATTTTTATCACAGGTTGTTAGACTTAAAATCAAGCAGTTTATCAAGTCATTGCCCTAAAGTCAACAATCTATCACTGTGGAGTATTCAGTTCAGAGGTCCAGTAGCCGCAACCAACCAATCAGATTGCTCTTTTGCAGGGCCAATTTTTTTAAGAATTTCTAGCCGGCACTGTATTTATTACTATACACCTTATTCCAAAATGGCTGCCATTTTAGTGTTCTTTTGTTTGCTTGCAAATTAGCCCTGGTTGCCTCGTTCAAGGGAAAATATTCTTTTGAATTTCGAGTTTAAGAACGAGGCAACAAGGGCTAATTTGAAGGAAAACAAAAGACCAGTCATTTCGGGTAGATTTGGACCCAGAGGAATTTGAAAACAAAGGTTTCACTTAGAAAGTGGTACTATAACCAAAATCACATCTTTCCCATTCAAGCTGTTTTAGACATCAACAAATAGTCTTTTATGAGATGAAAAATGCTGTTTACTTTTTTCAGATATCTCTTTTCGATCCAGAGATATATTCAAGGTTTTAAAATATGCAAATTCGCCATTTTTGGAATAAGGTGTATTCTCATAGAATAATCTCCCACGTAAAGACATAGTCTATTCCGGCACTTACTAGGTTCTCAATCAATCAATCAGGCCTGATGAAGCCTTTTTGTCCGTAATGGTGGATTTTTCCAGCCACTTTTTTTAGTTGTATAAAAAGCGGCTCTATGACCAGGCTTGCCGAGGACCGCACGGGAAGTATATCGTCTGTTGTTGGGCTTTTTCTGGACGGAACAACCTGCTTTCGGTCCATCAAGAACTTAGAAAGATAATCGGCCTTTTCTCCCTTAGTTTGCTAATAAATATGTTTTTCATCATCACTGATTAAAGATAACACAGGTTGCGATAGACAACAGGCTGATCGCTCTCTGAGATCGTTGTATGTTCAAAGTTAAGTTTTACGAGTACCTTGTGTCCGTCAATCTTCATGACCGCTGTCCATGCACCACCTCCACATCCAAAATCTCCCACATGACACAGAACAGTAATTGGTGCTGGACCAAAACGAAGAGTAACAAGTTCACTTACATTCAGCCTGTTGAAAACAAAATGACAGGAGGAAGTGGGCCGTGGTTAAATTCAATTATGTTCTTGAAAATGACGAGTTAAATTGAGATTGTTTTCGTAACCGTCGAACCAACACTCAATAGAACAAGTTAAGGCGCTTCGCTAGATAGCTTTCTTTTTTGCAAAATTTGAAAAGGTGTTTTACTCTGTGATGCCAAGACTTTTAGTAGCCATCAGGAGATGATCATCGTTTCTTGTAGCCGTTCGTATGCAAACATTTCGATGTTTCAGCTCTTTCCCGCGCGTTACTGAGCCCCGTTAAACCAAATTATATTTCCTTTCTTTTTTGGACAGAAGTCTTCACGTTTTCTTGATGTTTTTTTTAGTATAATCGCATTGTTATTTCAGGGTAATAACATTTGTATCAACTGACGATATTTCCAAAATGGAAATTATGTCTTATTACAACGAAAACCCAAGGGCGGAGTTCTATCCACCTCCTCTTCCCCTTTGCAAGTAACTTGGTGAGGTCATGTTAATAAGTTATATATCTTATGCAGAAGCGTGTGTCATTATTTTGTAAGATAGAGGGCTTAAGGTGGCTCGTACTAGTTTTCTCGCGCGGGGAGTAGATCACCATCGTACGTCACGCGTGAGAAACACGAACGATAGAGCGGGCGCGAGATTTAAAACTCGAAAGACCAAAACAAATATGGCGGCGGGAGTCTTTTTTTTCCCAGGGTCACTTTTGTACTGTTGGAGACGAAATTCGCATATAAAGGAGGCTATACCTGCTAGAACAACTTAAGTAAACTCTGTGTATTTAAGAAAAATTGTTTCGGGAATCCAATGTTTCCCAAATTTCAAAGTAAACTCGATCGATCGTTCAGCCACCGAGAACGTATTCAGGACTCCTAAAACATAGCAAATCTACCCAGAATTTGTGTTAAAATCCTACAGAGCAAGCCCAGGAGGTTGTCTTTAACGGCAACTACAACTGTAAATGATGTTTTAGCATCAAACGACAGCAAACAAAACAAAACGCCTGTTGGGAGCCCGCTCGCCCGCGCGAGCACACGAAGCAGTCAGCGGTAGTCAAAACAGCTCATGAGCAACTGCTGATCTTATAAAGTCTGGTTTTTTTTTATGCGTGTCTACGCGCGTGGGAATAACGGAACTCGCGGAGGCTTTTGCATGAAAACAAGCCCGGTAACCCCTTCTTTTTATTGTTTTAATATAATGTTATTATTGAGAGCAAACGTCAGAAAAAAACTAAAAAAAATTAGACGGAAGGAAATTCGCACTCTCTGCAAATTGTCGTTTTTCCAAGTTTACAAGAAATCGGCTCCGTAATTTTTTTTTTTTTTTGTGCATTTCCCTTTTTTAGATGCCAAAAGCCATGGTTTAAAAAAAAAAAACTGGAGTCACCGGGTCAATTTTTTAGTTATTAGTGACATAAGCGAAAAATCAGGTCTGGAAAATCCTTTTGGAATATAAACTCTTGCTCTTGATTAAGAAAATAACACAAACAGCGGTGATGAACATTGTATTCCAATGCATTTTTATAGAACTTGACGTTTCGTATGCTAGTCAACATACATTTTCAAAAGTGACCGTTACAATATTTGAAACCTATATATATATATCGTAAAACAATAGAGGTCTAGAACCTAGACTGAGAAAAATTATCTGCAGCAGTACGTGTTTTGACATAATGAGGAGTAATTGTTAAAACAGCAACAACTTCTCACTACTAATATTGACATTAAGGGAAGGCTTTAGCTCTTGAATGAACAGAGTCTCTTTAATTTTGCAATGAACGTCAGTTTTTCCGGACGCTAAAATGTCAAAGTGATCCCATTTAATGTCGTGACCAGTGGTTTTTACATGATCAGCAATGGCTGATGAATGGTCACTTTTCGCGAGGGCTTTGAAATGTTCTGTTTTTCTATCGTGGAGTCTTCGAATTCGTTTTGTTTTGCCAATGTAGAATTCATCACAGTTCCAGCAACCAACTTTATAGATGACTTTGGACCTCTGAACAGGAGCCTTCTTTACCATATTATCAAATCCTTGATATTTTAAAATTTGAAAATGTTGTTAAATTCAAAATCTGCTCACTGGCATTTAAATTATACAACAATCCATCAACTGTTCCAGAAATCTTCCATAACTTTTTAACACCTACAACAACTGTCCACTCCTATAACACCAGAAATTCCACTAAGCTTAACTTTTACCGACCACAAGTTAGAACTAACATTGGCAAATTTACTTTTAAGTACTCTGCTTCTGTCATGTGGGAAGCTGTCCCCTTGGCATTAAAAAAAGCGAATACATTTAACATGTTTAAGAAACGTTATAAGGCCCACCTAATTTCTTGTCAATCAGCTAATATATGTTTTATTTAATGGTCAAACGTAAAGTATGTAGCTAAACTTCTGTTTTTGCTTGTTGCTGTTGCTGCTGCTGCTGTTTGTTTGTTTGTTTGTGTGTTTGTTTGTTTGTTTGTTTGATTGTTTGTTCCTTGTTTCCTTTTGCTAAGCTTGTCCTTTTTAGATTTCTCTCTTGGTTCAACATATCTCTAACATGCTCAATTTATATACATTTTGTTTTTTTGTTTTTTTTGTTTTGTACATTAGTCCTAGGCTCTATAAATATTTTCTACCATATTTCAGTTAAGCTCAGTGTCAGTTCTTTGTTTACTTAAACGTAGGTGGTGGTCAACTAGAAAGCCTTTGCTACTTTGACCACCATACACATTTTTTAACCTGTATTGTAATTATTTTATCTTGTAATCGTGTGTTGTAACTATACTTTTCTTCCTATGGTAAACTTTATGTAAATAGTGTAAAATAAATGAACCTTGAACCTTGAACCTTGAACCTTGAACCTTGAGATCGGTTCAAGCGATCTTTGTATGGAAAAAAGGATTTGATGCGGCGTGTGTTTTGGAAAATGATCTTGAGATTGACGAAAGAGTACAAATTGTATACGCAGGATTTCAGACGTTTCGTGACCTGGTTACTGTGAAAACCTAAGTAGGGTAACACGATTAAGATATCTTTTTTGGGGACTGTAGCCTGAACAGAGTTATTTGGTTTGTTTTTACTTTTGTTCAATACATCGTTAATGTTGAACGTGATAACACCTTGAGGGTAACCATTTTGCAACAAGAGCTTTCTCAGATCTTTGATAGCGGCCTGTAATAAAGATGGCGAGGAGCAAATTCGGAAGCATCGATAGGTGAGAGTGCGGATGAGGTTGATTTTGTACTTGCGAGGTGTGAATGAATCCCACTTGGTATAAAGGCCTGTGAATGTCTTTTTCCGGTAGACAGATGTAGAGAGAGTGTTGTCAGGGCAGCGTTTGAGAAGGATGTCTAAAAATGGAATCTTATTGTGTTCTTCGAATTCAATAGTAAACTTGATGCTATCGTGTCGACTATTTAGAAAATTTAAAAACTCATTAGCATTGTTTTTGCTGTCAAACGTGGTGAAGGTGTCATCTACATATCTGAACCAAAGTGAAGGGCAGAATCTGCTCTTCGTCAACCATTTTTCTTCAAAGTGGCACATGAAAATGTTAGCCAAAACGGGGCCTAAGGGTGAACCCATGGCTACACCATCAATCTGATCGTAGTATTGCCCATCAAATATAAAGTGACTCTTCTTAGTGGCGAACTGTAATAGATCTTTCAAAACAGAACGAGGTAATTGCGGAGGATCAGGGAGAGAATACAATCTGTCAAGACAAATCTGTATTGTTTCATCAAGTAGCACATTTGTAAATAGAGAAGTGACATCCAGAGAACACATTATTCCGTTGTTATGTTTGTATGTTTTGGCCCAATCTGCAAAACTAAATGAATCTTTAACCGTGTGCTGGTTGGTGGAAATTGGTTGAAGTATGCCAACGAGGTAGGAAGCAAGATTGTAATTATAGGTGTTCACAGAGGAAACAATTGGGCGGAAAGGGCAGCCAGCCTAGTGAACCTTTGGCAGACCATACAAAACACCAGGAGAAGACCCACTGGGTAGAATCTTGTGGAATGTTGCGTCATCAATAATTCCGTCCTTTTTGATTTTGCGAAGATATGCAGAAAGGCTATCTATATTTATTAAAAACTGGATCATTGGATAATGCAGTTCGAGAGTTGGCTTAGCCATCATGGTATATGAGCCATTATACCATGATCTACAAAAGTGGGGAGCGTATGCGTGATTTTTTGGGCCTTTTTGTTTTTATTGTAGTCTAGTTTTCTATATTTTGAGGGCGTTTTTAATAAAACAATTATTCCACTCGCGCTTGTTGGATATGAGATGATCATAGCCAACTCGGCGCTACGCGCCTCGTTGGCTATCTATCATCTCATATCCAACGCGCGCTCATGGAATAATTGTTAAATATATAGGTTTCAAATATTCTAACGGTCACTTTTGAAAATGTATGTTGACTAGCATACGAAACGTCAAGTTCTATAAAAATGCATTGGAATACAATGTTCATCACCGCTGTTTTTGTTATTTCCTTTTGGAATGTTGCCATGGTAACTGCTGACGACAAAATCACAGCTGTTTTAGGTAAAGTATAAATTATATAATCCAAACTTACAAAAATATTACAGTGACCCTGGTCTGCCTTTTCGATTCTTAGAAAGTTACGAGCCGTCAAAAACCTGAAAACTGGTACGAGCCACCTTAAAGGTATCACTGCTACTCAATAAAACAGCGTCACGTAACTTCCTAGTTACCCATTGGCTACTATTTAAAACGGACTTTTCCTGACAGAACATTACCAAAAAATTGAATGCTGTTTTATGTTAGTGTTCTCCGTGATTCTTTTTCTTACTTACGTTTGTTGCGCATCCTTAGCTAGTTAGGCCCGGTTCAGACACCGTACTTAACGTGAGCCGAATCGGATTCAATGAATTAAGTTCATGTGAAGTACGGCGTCTGAATCAATTCAAAGCGGCTGATATAATTTGGATTGGCTCAGCAGTTCTTCACGCCTGGCTCAGCCGGGAATAACGGCTGTGGACCGGCTTTGATTAAGACACCTTACCTCACAAGAGCCCAATCAAATGCATAAATTAGTTTAATGTATTTTAAAGACCTGAGTATGCCCAGAAGTGTAAGTAATGCGTCAGCGAATCTTAAGGACGGAGAAGAAGCCGATATGTGGTGTTTTTGTATTTTCGTGTGTAAACTTGCTGCCACCTTGGTAAGCAGCAACAAAATTGATGTGCATTCATCATAGTTTTCGTGCTTGTGTTTGAATTACGTGTGAACATTCCATTTGAGAATTAGCCTGAATATTGCAATTGGGCTTTTTGCCCAAGTTGTGGGGTATTTAAAGGAATACAAAATGGTTGGAAATTGAAATTGTATTGTAAAATTAAGTTCATGTGACATACGACATCTGAACCAATTTATCATTTGTCTTCTTGCAGTTGTTACATGTAAATAGATTCGATTTGCCTTTTTCTGCTCCTTCTTTCTCCTATATTTTTCAAAAGATGGCTTTGGATCGTGCTTGATTGCTGCTTACTAAGTTTACAGGAGTTCAGCACGTATCAGCGCTGATCGAATGCACTATTATCTCCTATTGAATTAGGGTGCGTTTCTTTAAGAAAATCCAAGATTAGATTCTTAAATCTCGATAAATCCGAAAACGGATTTTGCGTTTCTTTAGTAAACGGATTAATCCAAGATCACTCGGATCATGGTGTGTCAAAGGAACCGACGAATCCACTCTGGACATGGATTCTTCGGTTCCTTTGATGCACCATGATCCGAGTGATCTTGGATTAATCCGTTTACTAAAGAAACGCAAAATCCGTTTTCGGATTTATCGAGATTTAAGAATCTAATCTTGGATTTTCTTAAAGAAACGCACCCTTAATTTGGGTCGGTCTAAATTCGAATTCGATTCGGCTCATGTGAAGTACCGCGTCTGAATCGGGCCTAAATTACTGCGCATAATTAGCGCAAGCACATTAAAAAAATGGCGGCTTTCCTTTACGGCTGGACCTCGCCCGTCGAAGTACAGCGTCATTTTCTCGAGAACGAGTGCAGTGAGCTATGATTTGTTTTTGTTGATTTGAATTAAGTAATAGTTTTCTCTATGAATTCTCAGTGTAGAACAAGAAACGTTAACAATCTTTAGCAAGCAATCATGATTATAATCAGGGGGCTTTTATAAGGATTGACTGGTTATAAACAAGGTGCTAGCTGTTGCTCCTAAGTGAACACGCGGCCCCTCATTTTTATTTCAAAATTTAAAGTCCTATAATGTAAACAATCAATAGGAAAAGTTTGGCAAAAAATCTCAGTGCAGGTTCTATTTGAGTTGAATCACCTTAAGAGGCACTTACAGCCCACGTCATAAAACATTGAAAGTTGTGAATGTCTCGCCAGTCAATTCCAAATATCCGTAAATATGTAGCCTTTAGTTAATGCATGCCCACGTCAGAAAAATCGTCAGAAAAGAACGAAACACAGTCATGATCACTCGATAATTTAACTTACCTGGACTCATCATAAAGTGCCTTACAGGACATAGCGCCTATAAGAGATAGAAAATGACTAAACCAATGACAATCGTACGTCATAAGCGTAGCAAAGAAGGTGTACCACGTGTCTCTGTCATGCCGCATGTCGCTAGGGAAACAAGGATTTTAGAACAAAATCTATCTAATTATGTAGTCATTGCCTTCATCACTAGGAGTCCTCGCAATCTAAAAGTGCATAAGAACAAACACCAGATGGAAGGCGCAAAACGAAGGCTCCATCATCTTTATCATTCCGGCCGGCTCAACGTGATGCACCAAATTGAGATGATGAATATATGAAACAAGTCGTACTGATATGCAAGCTGCGGTGAAAAGCATGCAATGAAGATGGCAGTGTTTCGGTAAAGCTCCAATCACTACTGAATAACCTTTCCTCTAAAATAAGTCGTCCAGAAAATAGCCCCTCCCACCATTTCGATGTTGACCGATGAAATGTCCCTAGGAGCTTATAAATAATTAAAGAAAACAATTAAGAAGGTCTCAATGGGAGTGGGAGAGGGGGAGAGGTTTTACCTTCAACGCTTGGTGACTGACACTCCGATTTTTGTTGTTGTTAATTTTTTTTTCTTATAAGACGTTGGTCAATTAACGTATTTGACGGTTGACGGTTAATTTTCAGGTCGTTTTGACGGTTTACGCCTAACCCCATTGAGACCCTTGATTAAATTTGGTTGTTGAGAATGGAACATTAATGAGATGTCGCTGCATGGCCACAGAGTTTCTTTTTGAAAGTTTGTACTTTTATTATTTCGTGTGTAAGGTACCTGTCTCGCAGAATTCCCCGACAAAACCTTCTCCACAGAGGCATTCAAACTTGTATTCTTTATAGTTCGCCAGACATGTACCTCCGTTTTGACACGGTGTAGAGAAACAGGGCGACTGAAATAAAAATATCATTAAGCTCTGCATCGCTGCACAGGTGTTCAGTGCGGAAAAACGTACTACGCGGCCTTCTGCGCATCCCTATTTCAGGGCTTTGCAAAGCGGGCCGCAATGGCTGAAAGAATGGCGGACTTAGTAACGCCAGGATCCACTCGATTGGTCTAAGAAAACAAGGCTTCTCTGCCTGCTATGAGGCTCTCTAGCTTTTATATGGACGCAATATAGAGAGGGTTTATGGGAAAATGTCTTTTCACCAACCTTTCTTGTATGCCGCCGGGGAAAAAAGAGTTTAGAAACATTCTTAATGCTAATTTTGTCCGAACAGAATTGATTCCACAAGAGAAAATGACACCAGCTTTCCATAATTGACGTTAAATGTTGCTGTTGTAGTTGTTTGGTTTAAATGTTTCATGAAATTCCCGCAATTTTTTTAAAACTTGGAGCCTGGTACTGGTCCAAAACTCGGGCATGCTTATTACGTTTTTCCGCTGTTGCCGTTTTGCTATAATAGTTTCAAGGGGCAGAGCAAGGCTTAGGAGCTTAAAGGTTGGCTGAAGCTGGTGTGAAAGCAGAAATCAAGCTCCTCGTATTTTTCATCACACCGGGTATTCAGCCCAAGGTTGCCATACCCAGACCTGCCTTAACAAAACGTATATGTAGGTATGTGCATGTTTGTAATGGGCACAACAGGCCATGTACGTGTTCCCTTGTGCCTCTGCTTTAAAACGAGTCTAAGTGCAAAACCGTTCAAATGAAAATGAGTTTGATTTGCATGAAAATGAAGCTGTAGGCGTAACTCATTTTCATATGAATTGTTTCGCACCTAGTCTCGTTTTGACACGGAGGCAAAAGGGAACTCGGAAATGGCCTATTGGTACGTCTCTCTCCTTACTCCACCTAGTCCACTATAGCCTAGCTTCTTGATCATTGGTGGTAGCGATACGGTGAGGCCTTCTTATATGGTAACCAGCAGGTCCAGCTACGAATGAAAATTTGTAAAAACAACGAAAACTCATTATTGATCTTACCTCAAAAGATAAGTGATTTGAGCTTTCGTTTCCTTTGAACTTTGGGAAATTTCTGTGTTTATCAGAAGACAGTATCTCACACCAAAGTTTTTCGTCGGTTCTTTTGGAAGCGGCCATGTTCACAGAAGAGCACGCTGGGGTTTTAAGGCATTCGAAAGTACAGTCGAACATGTCTAACGCTGTAAATGTTCCAACTTTAGGTACATCCAGGTAATGCAACTCGTGTTTTAAGAAAACATGACTGACATTTTCAACAGCTGAGGAAAAGAATACAGTAAGAAGAAATAGAATTATCTGAGTCTATTTTCCCTGATTATATGCATTAATTAATTAATTGCATTAACGGACACGTGCAAAAGGGTCGTGGACCCCGAAAAAACGCCAGGTACACATAAACAGGTATAACTATTATTGGTGTAGGTATCCATATTTTGATGTTCGGGAAGAAAAAGGTTTTCATTAAAATAAGTGCGATCAATGCCTATTTTGGTTTGTTTTACTATGGTTACGCTATTTGGTGGACTGCTAGAATTTTGTCGCGATATGTTACTTTTTTGATAGTGTGGTGCTGTTTATCGCTTTTTTGTTGTCGTTTTTCTTTACTTTTGTTTGTTTTCAGTTTCCTCTAGGTAAAATGTATAACGCTAGACTTTCAACAAAAGTAGCCGCTAGAATAGTTAACAATTATTCCATTCGCGCTTGTTGGATATGAGATGGTAAATAGCCAACGAGGCCCGTAGGGCCGAGTTGGCTATAACCAATCTATAACCAACATGCGCGAATGGAATAATTGTTTTATTAAATTCTCAACCTTCCGTTTTGCTAAATTTTATTCAAGTCTAAGAAACGACCGGAAATTGATGTGACTTCCGGGCGCCAAAACGAAATGCTAAAAATTTTATGCTGAGCGACATTTGCCGCATTCATTTCCATATAAGGTCGACGCAGGTATAATGGCTGGTAACCGAGATCTTGTGAATCAATCAGAAAGCTAAAATTGCATTATCCGAGGTTGAGAATTTAATAATAGAAAATAATCATGATAACAGAAACACTTTTGTAAACAATGTCTCACGAACACAGATACACATGCCGAGACGGACAAAGTAGACAATAAAAGCAATATGTCCTTCCTGTATTCTAATTGATTTATTTATGAATGTTTCTTTACACGCTTCGTTTTGATTAAACCATTTTGTTCTAAATTTAGCAGGTGCAGGGATGGCGCAGTGGTGCGAGCGCACGCCTCCCACCAATGTGTCCCGGGTTCGATTCCCAGACCAGGCGTCATGTGTGGGTTGAGTTTGTTGTTGGTTCTCTCCCTTTCTCCGAGGGGTTTTCCCCGGGTTCTCCGGTTTTCCTCCCTCCTCAAAAACCAACATTTCTAAATTCCAAATCGATCGAGAATTCGAGGGCCAAGGGTTTATCACTTGAAGACTGTTGCGTGTCACCCTCGTCAAACAGAGTTGATTTTATGTAAATCTTCTGAAATCTTCTGAACAGAAACTGACAAATTGGAACTAATTGAACAGGATTTCATTTTCCAGAACCAAGAGCCATCAGTCCTTTTTTTTTTTTCACTGTGACAAGGGTAAGTATCTTCGTTAAAAATGAAATTTCACAGTTTTAAGTTTTGCTTTTTAAATATATTTCTTAAAATGTTTTCAACAAACTCCATGAGGACAAGTATTGTTTGCATCATAGCAGTCGGAGATCGATATTGCCAATCTTTGTTTAGATTTCGTTTTCTGTTAAATTTTGGTTGGGCAGGAATTATTATGACTCCTTTTAACTGAAGTAAAATGTCTTATCAGGCTTTTCTTTGCTCATCAAAAAGTAGGGGAATTTATATTTTACTGCGGCATTTTATCCCAAGGCCCCAGTCCACACTAAGACGGAGAAGTTTGAAAGCGCAGCTGCATTTCTTCTATTAAAAATTGAAGAGCAAACCAGGTTTTGGAAACATATGAAATATAAAAAAAGGCGTTCTCTGGTTAAGAAAAAATTAAAAACCTAACCTTTCGGCTTTCAGACTAATGCCTTTAAAAAACAATGTAAATGCGTAAAGATGAATGCGCGAGATGGAAATATATACAAAATGGAAGTGTGAAAAAAAATAGTGGAAACGGTGAAAGGAAAAAATACACTAATCTAAAAGAATAGAGTATTGTTTTGGCAACGGCTTGGAGTTATTGCCTGCTTCATTAGTGTAAGCGGTGTGCCAAGATTCCAAAGTTTTTCGAATTCGGAAGTTTACCTTGTCAATTACTCTAGAATTGTTGAAGTCAATAAAGTGATTATTACGCCAAGCATGAACTGAAATATTAGAGCCAGTTTTACACATTTTTACATTTCGAATGTGTTCCTTTTTCCTCGTTGAAAGACACCTTCTTGTCCTTGGAGCTACATTGGTGAGACTGAATATGTATTCTTACTGTTAGGCCTACAGTTCACACCAGTCCGTCGCGAAAACGGACCTTATAGACATCTCTCTTCAAACAGGAGGATCTGAAAACGCTCGCTTTGCATTTTAGTGTGGTACAGTCGAACATGTCTAACGCTGTAAATGTTCCAACTTTAGGTACATCCAGGTAATGCAACTCGTGTTTTAAGAAAACATGACTGACATTTTCAACAGCTGAGGAAAAGAATACAGTAAGAAGAAATAGAATTATCTGAGTCTATTTTCCCTGATTATATGCATTAATTAATTAATTGCATTAACGGACACGTGCAAAAGGGTCGTGGACCCCGAAAAAACGCCAGGTACACATAAACAGGTATAACTATTATTGGTGTAGGTATCCATATTTTGATGTTCGGGAAGAAAAAGGTTTTCATTAAAATGAATGAGAAATTTTCAATGCTGCACGAAGCGAAGCTGAGTGCAGTATTGAAAATTTCGAGTTCATTGTACAGTAAGCAAATGCGTGTATTTGAAAACAAAATACTCAAAACAGTCTCTAACCCTTTTAATATTCAATTTGAGTTCACTGCTGGCGATAGACTTACAATGGCTTCCCGCCCGACCTGTTTGAATTAAGAACACTGCACAGTTTTTACAATGATGCGTTATTGTAATAACGCACCCTGTCACTTTGATGTCGCTAGGTAACGGGAACTCACGTGATCAATTTTAACCAATGGCGCGTGCGGTAATAAACTTTGATAAAACATTTGTTTTTGACCAATCAGAGCGCGCTTAGGGTCATTTCTATATTATAAACATTTTTTAAAGGGCTATGAGGTAGTTTCTATGGTGTTTCTATAGAGTTTTATCGCTGCTAGTAAGAATTGTTTCTTCAGGGTTTGGCAAATTTAATTTTAGCCTACAAGGCATTGTGATATCTTCATCGAACACGACATCTATACTAACTTCTCTGCTTAATTAAACAAGTTCTTTTTTTAATAAAATCTGAAGGCAAAATATTGATTGGTCACAGAACGAAATAAAACTGATTTTTATCTTCTCCATCAAAATCTAGAAAAAATGCACAATACCCCGCAATCCTAGCTACGCCTAACAGCTCGTTTACCTGTTCACTCGATCGTTACTTCTCTTATTAAGAAAGTTGTGCGGGGTTACTTTAAAAGCCTTTCATACTGTTTTTTTTTCTTTTGTGTGTCACTGAACCGCTGCATAACAAAAAGAACATATTTGTGACATGCGCTTTTCATGCGACGGTCATCAAATGGCACGATGCACAGGTTTTCATTATTTAAATAATTCCCCGCATCAACAATAACATACGTGCGTTACTGTAAAAAAATCATTGCAAGCGACTACACGTATCCTTAGAGCGACGTGTTTTGCTGACATAAATTGACAAAGTGCACGTGCTTTGTTAGTTTCATGCCACGTTTTCGCTAAGGAGTTCTTTACTGAAGATTATGCAAGGCGGTCGTTTGTCATCGTCGATTTCACGCGTCGTGTTTGTTCTTTGGGGAACTTGCTATTACTGGCCTGTAGTTACGACACAAGGTAAGTAAATTGCTGATATTCTAAATTTTATTTGATTCAATAGAGCGCCTTCAAACACTTCGCGTTAATTCAGCCAAGATCATTTTATAACAACCTTTCGAATTTCACACAAGATAGGAATATGTTCGGAGCTAAACCATATAGATCTTATTGATTTAGTTTTGATGTCATCAGCTTTATTTTCGTATATAAAAAAAATAAATGTGAACTCCAACACAGCTGGTGCCATTGAATTTAATTTTCAAAGTTATAGACCTTACATGGGGTAAATGGGTAAAATTTTAAACTTACCAGCTTTCAGCTGCTTTGCAGTTTCGCGGGGGAACCTAACCTTCATTGCCTGCGCTCGCGTCAATTAAAAACGGCTATTTAATACAACATTTTATTGTTTATGTTACATCAGAAACACTAATTTCTCTTATTCCACTTAGTTTCATCCGGATAGTTTAAATAGTTATCGATCATTTTAATACAAGAAAATTAAATTTTAGCCGCCGTCAATCTAACTCGAATCTTTCCTCACTGCCGAGGAAATTATTCCACCACTATTGTCAATAAAACCAGCAATAAATTGCCTTCTCTTTGAACGTGAGTCAACAAATATAATGAATGCGCCTAAGAGGACTCTCAGATTGACAGTTCAGAGCTATTGCTCTCAAGGCTTCCAATAATATGATGCCATTCGTAAATACCATTATTTGTTAATTTATTATTTTTTTCTCATGACTCCTTGGAGGAAAAAAAAAACATCTTCAACAGACATAAAAAAAATGGATTATTCATTAGATAATTTATGTTGTATACGTAAAAGACTGATAATTTCAAATACGAAATGCATGCGGGCTCAACTGACCAGCGCAAAGTATAAATATATAAGACAGTGTACCATATAAAGTAAGCATTTCTGAACATATTAATTAACTTTTTGATGAACGATAAGAAAACAACCATTCGCTACTTGCACATGACCCATAATCCCTTGCGTTGTTGGGGGGTAACCATTAGAATAAATGTATGGTATCATGACAAAAATTAGTTCGGTGAGCTCGCAAAACCAGCTACTAATGCTTAAAAATGCACCAGAATTTACCAAAATCATGATAAGAGAAATTTGTACTAGTTTATAACTAAATGTAAAGAATTTTTTTTGTCCATACATCGTCTGGATGTATGGACAACCCTAAGCTAAATATGTACTAGAATAGCTTTATACTTTTACATTAGATTAGTTTAGGAGATATTTCAAACTGAATAAACTATATACATGTACCCAATTTCATCTACTGCTCGAAGAGGGAAAAAATTACCTGCCGTTCGTGAAGTATAACGCTTCTTCCTTACAGTAATCAACTTGTCCTGGAGTTTTCCAACTGTCTGATTTTGCTGGCCATGACAGCACATGTCGCGCAATCCTTCAGGGATTCCTTTTCGCTCTCTGAAACATGTTCTTCATGTGCGCTCAATATTTGACTAACATCACTTGTCTCCTGCATGCTCGTACCTTATAATGGATCTAAAGAGCTAGCTTCAGCTTCTTGTGCAATTTCCGGTGAGGAATCTACTGCATTTTCGGTCCTTTCAGTACAACTAGCCTGTGATACTGCTTGTATTGCCACCCGTATTGTCTGTTTAATAAGGAAAAACAACATGAATGCAAGCTCTGATCTTCAGTCTGTGCTAAGTGAACAAGAAATTTAATAGTGAAATAAGATGTCAAATCATCTCATCTCATCTTGTTGCGCTCGGACTGTCGTGGCTCAATCACTTGTCCAACGGCATGAATTGTCGAAAGGCAGCGACCCCAAAGTTTTCCCTGTTTAGACGGGGGATATAAAGTGTGCTTTGCCCAGGCAAACTTGCGAACATACGTTTAAAATCTTCTTGCTTGAAGTGCACTGAACAGATGGTCGAATTCTTCGAGCGAAGGCTCCAACTTCGCTCGCTTTTGCTTTACAAAGTCCACCCACTTGTTTCGTCTTTTTTTTTCGGTTGTGGCAGATCGTCACCAAAATATGGAAATATGGAATACAGTGAAGCGCTATTCCATTTCCAAGTCTGGGGTGTTGCTGCAACCCCCTGCAACACATCTTGTAGTCCAATATTTGTTATTATTATTATAAAATTGATTTTCTCCAGTTCTCAGATGTTCCACTGGGTAACACTGATTGTGTCTCAGCAACTTCCCGTAGCTTAGAGACACAACACTCTTCGCAACAGATGAGCAGTTCCAAGAATGGCCGATAACTGTACACTTCCAAGGAAGTCAGGTACACCTAACTTGCCAAGCCAGGCCTTTGATCTTTTCGATAAGCCTCCGAGAGCACCAATCACGATAGGTATTACTGTGACTTTCGAGGCTCCATGAATCCTTCTGATTTCGAATGCTAGTTCCTGGTACTTCTCAACCTTCTCCTCCTCAGTCTGAATAATGTTCTGATCCGCTGGCACAGCTATATCAATAAGTGTCCATTTCTGTTTGCCTTTATGCATAAGAGTTATGTCTGGCCGATTATGCTTCAGCGCTTTGTCTGTGTAGATCGTCATGTCCCAGGTAATCCTCACCTCTCCATTTTCTGCGGTTGACAAGGGTTGGTGGTCATACCACTTGTTAGTACACTCTATCCCATACTTCCTGTACATCTCCCAGTGTACCCGCAGGGCCACCTTATCGTGGCGCTTCCTATACTCTCTCTGGGCAAGCTTCTTGCATCCACTGACAATGTGTCTTACTGTTTTGGTGGTTTCTCCACACAATCTACACAATAGTGTCTCCGAGGTCTTGTCTATGCTGTACTTGTTAGAGTTTGTTCTTAAAGCTTGTTCCTGAGCCGCCAGAATCAAGCCTTCTGTCTCTGTATTAAAAATCCATTCCTTAGCCATCTCGAGGACTCCTCTCCAGCTACGTTTGATATTTGTTGGATAAACTCCCCGTGCAGGGCTTTCTCCTTCCAATTTTTAACTTTCTCTTCTTTCCTCCTTCTCTCATAGTCCTGCAGGGTCTCTTCTTCAACAATAACCTTCTCCTTTAATGCAGCTTGAAGCATCCATTCTGTACTCTCTCTCAGATAGCCATGAAGGGATTTGCTCTCCCTCTTTACACACTCCTCAATCCCAACCAGTCCTCTTCCCCCTTCCTTTCTCGGCAAGTACACCCTCCCAACGTTACTCCTTGTGTGCAGACAGCCATTCATTGACAAAATCTTTCTAGTTTTTCGATCCATGCTGGCCACCTCCTCCATTGTCCTGTCGACAATCACTGCACTATAGCGTACTACACCCACAGCCCAGGTGTTGATACCATAGATCAAATTCCCTCCATTCAGTTTTGATCTACACAATTTCTTGACTTTTCTGATATACTCCGATGTTATCTTTCCTTTCATCTTGGTGTTGAGAGTCTGGTCCAACTGTAGTATACCCAGGTACTTGTAGCCTTCTTCCTCTATTTCCCCGATGTGCTGGTCGTCAGGTAAGTCTATTCCGCTACTGCCAACTTGTCTTCCCCTTCTAATTTCCAGAACAGCACACTTGTCTAACCCAAACGACATCTTAATATCTTGTGAGAAGATCCTTACTACTTGAAAAGGTGAGTCTAGTTGATCTCTGCTAGCTCCGTACAACTTCAGATCATCCTTGAACAGCAGGTGGTTAATGGGCTTCGTGTCCTTTGCTAGTCTGTACCCAGCTCTCATCTGTCGTAGTACTAGGGTCAAAGGTAGCATTATCACTACAAACAGCAGTGGTGACAAGGAGTCCCCCTGAAAAATTCCTCTCCTAATGTCGACCCGCCCGAGTGCTGTTCCTCCTGATGTCAATACTGTCTTCCAGTTCATCATGCTATTGCTAATTATAGAGATCATATTCTTGGCAGCCCTAACCATCTCTAGGCATTTCAGGATCCATGAATGCGGCACCATATCATACGCCTTCTTGTAGGCTATCCAGGCTATTGACAAGTTTGTCAACCTTCTCCGGCAGTTCTTCAGGATTGCCTTATCTACAAGCAATTGGTCTTTAGTTCCTCGGGATTCTTTCCTGCACCCCTTCAGTTCATCTGTTAGCAATCCATTCCTTTCCAAGTCGTGGTACAACATCTCTCCCATGATTCCTGTCTAGAGCTTCCACATCATGGGTAGGCAGGTAATAGGGCGATAACTGCTGGCATGGGCACCCTTTGCCGGGTTCTTCTGTATCAAAACTGTTCTACCCCTGACCATTCGCTCCGGTACATTCCCTTGAAATATACAGTCTTGTAAGCATTCTTTCAGTCTACAGTGCAGTCCTGACAGTTTCTTGAACCAGAAACCCTGAACTAGATCGGGACCAGCTGCCTTCCAGTTTGCCATCTTGCTCACTCCAGTTCTAATATCCTCCATAGTGATGTTGATATCTTCCTGCACCTCTGTTGTGCTAAACACACTATATCCTCTAGCCAAGATGCGTTCTCATTGTAACCAACTTCTTCCGACCAAATGCTACTCCAGAAGGAGGTTGTTTCTGTGGGGTCAGGTAGCACTGTTTCTCCCGGCTTCTTACCATCTAGTGTTTCATAGTACAGCTTCTGGTTGGTTCTAAACAGCTGGTTCTGTTTGAACTACTGAAATCTATCATCATATATCTTAACCTTAAAACTCATTTCCGTCAAATCCTATTCCTATGGGGTCATGCATGAGCCCATAAGACAAAAAAATCGCCAAAAAATTGCGTTACTTTCGATTGACGCTAAATTTGGCACAGAGGAAGTAGACAAATTTTGCCAATCATGGGCCAAATTTTAGCGAAGACACTTCAATTCCGTATACATGACGAGTTTTTATCTGATCACTTCACGATGCGTGTGACTTTTGAAACATGGCTTCCGCATCAAAGAGACTGCGTTCGGTGACTTTTAGTACAGAGGACGTTTTAGAAATGCTGTTTTCGAAAGGAGAGAATCATTTGGGGATGTCTAGTGATGGGGAGAGCGAAATTGATCGCGAACTCGACTACGAGAGTGGTGTTTCAAGGTAAGCGAATTATTTACTTTCCACCGCATGGTGACGCTGCTGCCACGCAATCGAAAATCTGGTCTTGAAATGCGAGGAAATACTCTTCTGACTGCCTTTACACGTTCGATTTCTTGCCAGGTTCATGAAATGTATCCATAAATTCATTTACAACACTTTCAGATCTTCTCCTATGCTGATGTAGCTAGCTCACCAGCAAACATTTGGGAGAACAAATTTCACGATTTTTGTGCGTAGAATAGGCTCTTTTTGAAAATTCATTTCTCCTCACAGATTTTATCTTTTTCTTTCAGATTTTCAGGTCATTTTGCCGATGAAATAAGGAACAATTCGTTTTCTAACACTTTATGAAGATATTACAACCCAGTGGAGCAGTTTTCCTTTTTCCTCAAAAGTGATGCATAAATTATGCTAGTTCATGTTCTTTCAGAATGTTTTACTGAAATGTTGTATGAGTAAATCCACAGTTCTTTTCTTTCCTGAAAAGCCCATTTTGTACACTTTAAAATGGGATATAGTAGTCTTCATTCCTGTAAATACCTGCTGAGATATATGATAAAACATTTAATACGGTCAAATTAGTGTGGTGTTTTTTGGATAGAAATGAGTTTTAACTCCTCCTGCCTTAATCTTCTGTTTCAACATGCCTGAGACATACAGGGTGCCCCTTTCCTCTAGCTGGTATTTTCTATTCAACCTTTCCCTCTCTCTTTGCTTCAGTCTCATATTTCCCTTGCGGACCTCCTCGATCTTGCACAGGTCTTTTCTCCACGTTTCTATATTCCTCTTAATCCTTCTCTTCCAGAATGGCTCTTCAGTTCTTCTCCCTTTCCTCCCTTTTATCATTCCCATTCTTTCTGTAGTAACATATGCAGCGGCATACATTAAGAAATTCAGTTCATTGATGTTACGTGTCTGAATCCTTTTGACGACTTCATTGACTTTTCCAACTTCTGCTTTCAGCTTTGTCCTATCGCATAACTTCAGTGATGGTAACCCTACTCTCTCTTTTTGTTTCATAATTTCTAGGATCCTGTCACAGAGGGCATCCAGCTCTGGGCTGGTGTCCTCTTGCTGTTGCTTTTTCAGCACGGGAAACTCTGGGTTCCTCTTCAAGTGAAATGCTGTCTTCACCTCGGTGTTCTTCTTGGGTATCAGGTGTTGTTGCATAATCTGGTGTCTCTGTGGCAATAGTCTCTGTAGTTTCAGTCTCTTGATGTCACGTCGTACTCGTAAAGCTTTTTCCTCTTGTTCCACAGTCTCTAGCCACTTCTTTTTTTTTTATCTGGCGTACTTGGTCAGCCAATCATTGTTCGGTGACCACTGTTAGTTCGTTATTGGTGTTACAAGTTTTCCACAGGTCCAGTAGTCTTTTTCTGTATCCCGGCCTCTCTGGTTCACTGATGTAATACTCGAACAACCGTTTGTTGTCCTCCTTTGTCCATCCTAACCTCTTCTGTCGTTGTTCAGCAGTATCAGGATGACGACCGGGCCTGCGCTGCTGATCCACAGGACACCTGCGGGACGCGACACCTTCACTAGAAGCTCCGGTCCCGTTAACGTTATTATTATTATTATTATTATTATTATTATTATTATTATTATTATTATTATTATTATTATTATATACATTCCCCAAAAGTGAGGACTTCAAAATTTTTGGCTTAAAACGCAAACATTTGAATTAAATTTTCGTTCTGAGTATTGGTGGGTCATTTTTTACTCGCTGACATTTGCAAATTTGACTGTTAAGTAACGAGACACGAGTAAGATTGGGTTTCTCATAAAGCAAGTGTTCCGCGCGATTTTGTTTTTTGTTCCTTTAATTGGTTTAGGTACAAAGTTAGAATGCACACAAAGGAACATTTTTGCCACACGAAATCTACAAATAGGAACAAATGTCACGAACTTCGGAACAAAGGGTCCCTTTTGTAGCAAATTGGAACAGAAAGTTCCTTTTCATGCTAGTGTAAAGGAACATTTGGTTCCTCTTTTCAACTTTTAGGAACACAAGGTGCTCTTTCAATGGTTCCGATATTTCTATCTGTTCCCTTTGAAGTTATATGGGAACAAATGTTCCGAGTCTAACTGATCTCTTAACATAGTAAGGAACACTTTGTTCCTTTGACTAGCATAACACGATTTTATAGGAACAGTTGTTCCTTCGTGGTTTATAGGAACGACTGTTCCTTGTTGTTTGACCGGAACAGTCGTTCCTTGTTGTTTTATACGAACAGTTGTTCCTCAAGGTTCAAACTGTTTTTATTCATGCCACAAAGGAACAAAACTGCTCCCAATTAAGTTCTTTTTTCTGCAAGTTAGGTGTTCATGTTCCGTATTTGTTCCTTTTGACTAGCATATCACGATTTATAGGAACAGTCGTTCCTTGTTGTCTGATAGGAACAGTTGTTCCTCAAGGTTTAAACTGTTCTCATTCTTTCCACAAAGCAACAAAATTGTTCCCAATTAAGCAACGAGTTCCGATTTTGGTCACAAAGGAACAAGCGTTCTATTTCGTGCAAATTGCAACAAGGAGAGGGACAATATAGTTCCTGTTGAAAGCAAGCAATCGGGAAACTTGAATTGTAGCGTGGCCAACACACGTCCAGTGTGTGTGGCAAGCCAATCTGAAATGCGCTTCATGCTCAATCACGTTCAGGCAGGCCCATGCAAATTCAGACTTGTCTCTTTGTTCCTTTTGATTTGTGGTGTCCCAAATGAAGATCAAGTGATAATGCGGCAAGAGGCATGTCTCGTTGGCCAATTCTTTAGGAGTGTCTCTTGGTGAACCTTTCCTTTTATAATCGGCGTGTATATAAGTGCGTTCGTCTCTCGAAAAGTGGTTCGAGTTTGTATTTGAAGATGACAAAACGAAGAGAGGAGGTCAACTGGTCAAAATTACCAAATGCATCGCCCAAACCCAAGAGGCTTCACTTAGAAGAAGACGATTGTGATGGCCTCTTTCATTGTCCAGTGCAACTCTGCAGCCATGATGGATTCACTACGCAAAGAGGATGCAGAAAACACGTAAAGAACCAACACCGTTGGTACTATTATTTCGACGAGAAACCCGACAGCGTTCAAATCGAATCGCTTCGTGGTCAAGCAAACAATAATACAACCACTGATCAGAAGACTGCGCGTAAAATCAGGACAGTTGCGACTTTTGACAGGACAAATAACATTGCTAAGAAGTTCTTGTCGTGGCTCACCGGAAGTGGCGGAGGCTGTAAAAGTGATCGACAACAAATTGTCAACAGGTGCTTAAAGTTTCTTAAATTGTGTTGCGAAGACGAAGAGGAGCTCACATTTGACATTGTCGACTTTAGTTTATGTTCGCCTAATCACCTATTTAAATTCGTCGACACGATGCAAGACGACTGGGAACTCGGAGACGCAGGGCGCATTAGCTACTTAGACGCCATTGCAGAATTGGCGGATCTCAGAAAAGTGAACGGAGCATCGGAAACGGTGTGGAGGGGCCTGTCTACGGCAGAGATGTATTTAAAAAGGGTGCGCAAAACCGTGTCCAAGATGATGAGATTGCAG
The DNA here is from genome assembly GCA_964020085.1 of Micromussa lordhowensis. NCBI lineage: Eukaryota > Metazoa > Cnidaria > Anthozoa > Scleractinia > Lobophylliidae > Micromussa > Micromussa lordhowensis. Next base: position 32,210,589 of record OZ026600.1, read on the forward strand.
TGGACCAGCGAACTCGATATTGACGCTTTAGAGGCAAAGGGGCATTGGGCCACACTGGAAGAGCTTTTAGAAGTAGTGCGGCGTTATTTGCCTCGTTACGAGAGCGTGCTGAAAACCTGCAAAGATAAACCCGCAACTGTTTTGCCCCTGGACTTGTCGTTTGCTACCAAATTTCTGGCCGTCTATTTGTTTATCAAGGTTAAGGGCTCGCGCCCGATTACATACCAATATCTAACCGTTGAAATGGTCAACAAAGCGAAGACTAACGGTGGATTTATAGACCAGAAACTGTTCAAGACGGCGGGAAAGTACGGCTTCGATTCTCTTTTCCTTACCGACACCAGCATGCACGTGTTAGACGGCTACATCAAGTTCATTCGCCCTCTTCTCAAGCCTATATGTGATTATGTATTAGTCACGCGAAACGGAGGACAGCACAACAAGCTAGGCGAACTTATGAGTAAATTGGTTTTTGACGCAACGGGTAACTACGTTCACCCGACTCGCTATCGCCAAATAGTGGAGACTGCAAGCTCTACAAAGCTTAGTAGCAGTGCGCAAAATGCAATCTCCGAGGACCAGAAACACAGCTCCGTTGTGGCAAGGGTTGACTATCAAAAACAGCGATCGCGGAAGGTCGCCAGCAAAGCGCATGCATTCTTGGAAAGTTTGCACGGCGAAAAGGGAACAGAGCTGGAAGTGGACGTGCGCTCAAGGTTTTCAGAAAATTAAAGTTCGTCGCAAGAGCAAGAAGATGAAAAAACGGATACCTCTTCTAACGACGAAGCCGATGAAATCGCTGAGCCCCTAGAGGGGGTGCCCAGATTGAGGCGCGAAAATGCAGTTCAAGTGACAGAAACTTGCGCGCGGCGGAAGAACACGATGTTTACCCCCGAGGAAGACAAATGTCTTAAAGCTGGACTTGAGAGGTACGGATTCGGGCAATGGAAAGCAATTCTAACGGATCGCACATTTCATTTTCAAAAGGGACGGACAGCCAACTCTCTTCTGTGCCGAGCAGCGCGAAAATTTGGATCACACTCTAAGCTGTCTGACAAATGAACTTTGAGGATGAACAAGCCTAAGTAACTTCTTTTTTTCCGTTTCAAGACTTAAACTCTGCCAAATGTGTAATCTTGGGGAGGGCAGAATAAAACGCAGAATAAATACACAGACTCGTCAGTAAAAAAAGGATTCTAATTGTAGTTGCACTCGGTCTCTATGGCTGTGACAGGAAAGGAAACTATACATGAATTCCACATTTCAGTAAAGCGCGGTGTATGCTTCTCGGATTTGGGGGAGCACTATTAGGTGTTGCAATCGCTAGCCAGTACTGGACTAATGGAAAGGCGTACGTGGCAAGATTTAGACCTTTTTTTCATTCAAAACAATCGCAAAGGACAGCTTTCATTAACAGACAGCAAGTACATTTTATTTCACCTCACTGTGAACGTATCATCTTGCCAAAAAGCTTTGCAATCGTTATTGTATCTCGACTTGTTATCGACTCTTTGAATACTCTAACATTTTCATTTATACTTTTACCTACTTTTTAAGCATTCTAAGCATTTCTCACACTGCCTATTTGCGAATCGAGCTGTTTCAATGAGGTGACGCTTATATCTCGAACTTGTGTGAAATGTTGTTGGTGCGGCGTTTCAGAACACGACCGCAACAAAAACATGTATGTAATGGGACACTTCGTGTATGATACATGGTGTAAGAGTCGGATAGAAAACACGTGGTAAGAATCCTTTGGAAGAACTTGTTGTATGTCACTCGGCTACGCGATTAAAACAGTTAAAACGACTTCAGGAATCGTCTATATTTTCCTGTGTGGCGTTTATTACATTGGTGTCAGAAGTGGGATCTAAAGTGACCAAGGAATGAGTGACGGAGGACAGGAAATGCTCGGAGGCGCCGAGGGCGGTCTACCAAACGAACCCGCGCCAAAACAAGAAGCGAAGCCACAACCAAAAAGTGCATCGCAGGAGGAGAGTTCTGGAATTCAGCAACTGGTGAATACCTTATCCCAGGCCCTGAAGCAGAGCATGGTGGTTTCTAGCGAAACGGAATCTAGGAGAAACGTACGAGCTCCGCGTGTTTATTCAGTGGGTCAAAATTTCAAAACCTGGCTTTCGCAGTTTCTTCAGTATGCAAATCTTGTACATATCAAACCTTCAGATCGTCGAGCGTATTTACTTACCCTGCTGGATCAACCGGCCTACAAAGCGGTTGAGCTTCTGAAACTTTCAGGATCGTTAACCTTCGAGGAATTCACGGCACAACTGGTTAAAAGGTTTGATTCGGGCAAGACGAAGGAAGATTATAAATTGCAGTTACGGGCTAGGTCTCAAAGGCCGAATGAGGATTTCGAAGCGTTCGCCGATAATTTGATGGAGCTAGTGGAAAATGCCTACCCAGAGGCAGCTTATTCGTTCAAGGTGGAACTGGCAAGAGATCAGTTTATTCAAGGAGTGGCAATCAGCGATGATTTACGAGAAAAGGTGTTCATGAGTCAACCGGCGTCGCTTGTGGAGGCTGTTCGTGTTGTTCGTCAGTTAGAAAGCGCGCGTAAAGCTTGTCAGTCTGTGCCATCCGTGGAAAAGAAAAAGTCGGTGAACGCGGTGAGTGCCTCAGCGGATGGTGACAAAATTTCAACTGAGATTCGTGAGCTTAAGGAGATCGTTCTAGGTATGAATGAGAAAATTCGTGAGCTGGAAAGGAAAGCTGAAACGACTTCGACTGCACGGCGCCGCAGTGACGTGGTATGTTTTGCTTGCCGCCAACCTGGCCATTTTGCTCGGAGTTGCCCATACAAAGAAGGGGGAAACAGAGGTCGGGGCCTGCCGAGGGCCAGGCAGTCCCCGTGAGGTCCGCAGTAGTGGCCCAAGCACCAATAGTCACCAATGAGGTAAACGACCCTGTTTTGATAAGTAACAATGTACTTTCTGCCATATCAGACTCTGGAATCTATATTACAGGACTTGTGAACCATAGTGTAACTGGTATATTGCTAGACACTGGTGCAACTGTTAGTGTTTTGAATGAAGAAACATGGAGAAAATGTGGGCATTTCTCAAAAGTCAACCCAGTGAATGGGACTCTGACCACAGCAAATGGAAATGAATTAACGGTTCTGGAAGAAACCAACCGATGAGGAACTTCGGCCCTTGAGTCGAGCAACAAGAGAAATCTGGGCGCAATGGGAACTATTGGAGCTACGAGAAGGAGTACTTTATCTGCGGTCACCTGAAAGAGGCCCGTCAGCTAAGAGCAGGATGGTCTTACCTCAGAAACTTGTTAAAGAATCGCTTATGGAAATTCATGATGGTTTAACAGGTGCCCACTTAGGAAGAATGAAGACCCTAAAGAAGATGAAAACTAGGTTTTGGAGACCAGGTTTGACAAAAGAAGTTCATCGGTATTGTAGCAGCTGCCTGACCTGTGCCAAGTGCAAGCCCAGGCCTAGACCAAAGGCACCCCTACATCCGATACCATCTGGAAACCCTATGCAAAGAATCCACATTGACATAGTTGGCCCCTTACCAAGGTCTCGAAGGGGAAATCGCTACATTCTGACTGTACAATGCAGTTTTACAAAGTGGGCGGAGGCGTATGCGATTCCAAATCAACGTGCCACAACTTGTGCAAGGGTGTTGGTAAAGAACTGGATTTGTCGGTATGGTGTGCCAGACAGCATACACAGTGATCAAGGAAGAAACTTCGAGTCCCAGGTGTTTGAGGAAATGTGCCATTTGTTGAACATCAACAAAACTCGGTCAACTGCGTATCATCCAGAGGGCAATGGGCAAGTTGAGAATCTGCACAAGACCCTTAAGAGCATGCTGAAAGCCAGAGTTGACGATGATCCACAGCGCTGGGATGAACAACTAGATTACTGCATGATGGCCTTCAGAAGTAGTGTCCACTCCTCCACGGAACATACACCATTTGAGCTAATGTTTGGGAGGGAGATGAGGATACCCCTGGATGTAATGATGGGCAGTGGGCCCATGGGCAGTGAAGACAGTTACTCTGAATTCGTAGCAGACCTTCAGGGTAACCTAGAAGCTGCATACCGTGATGTGCGGCAAAACCTCAAGGTTGCTCAGCGTCGTCAGAAAGATGCATACGACAAGGGAGTGAGACATATGCTGTTTCAACCTGGTGATTTAGTGTTGCGCTACGATCCACAACTGGGCCAATATCAGGATCCTCACTTTGAGCTTGTGCCACATTCTCGAATGACCACAGATCCTTTTCATCATCATTATGACCATGTGGCAGCCTGCTGGTGACCGTTGCTACCTCTGGCTTTGCAGATGGGGCACATGAGGGGCATTCTCCATGATTTCGCCTAGGCCGTCGAGACAAGCTGTCTGCGTTACTGTGTTGCTTTCCTGGCCGGTGTTGTACCTCAAAGTCATACTCTTGGAGGCGTTCAAGCCAACGAGCCACCTGCCCTTCCGGCTCTTTAAAGGACCTCAACCATCTCAGTGAGGAATGGTCAGTTCGTACACAGAACCGTCGCCCTAACAAATAGTACCGGAAGTAGTCAACATACGTCACTAAAGCAAGCTTTTCCAACCGAGTGGTGCAACAATTCTTTTCATGTTCGTTTAAGGAGCGACTACCATAAGCAATCACCCGCTCTGTCCCATCCTGCTGCTGTTGAGATAGAACTGCTCCGATTCCCTGGTACTGGCTTGCGTCAGTGTCAAGTATGAAAGACCCTGCCTCAGCACTGAAATTGGGGTAAGCTAGCACTGGCGCGCTTATCAGACGGCCTTTCAGTTCCTCGAATGCTGCCTGTTGTCCCTGTTGCCAACTAAACGACACAGTCTTCCTACACAGCTGGTACAGAGGTTCAGCAATGATGGAAAACCCAAGGATGAATTTCCTGTAATAGCTAGCAAGTCCGAGGAAGCTTTGAAGCTCTTTGAAATTAAGTGGCACTGGCCATGTTTCAACAGCTTTAACTTTCTCAGGGTCAGTCTTGATCCCGTCAGAAGACACGACATGTCCTAGAAAGACAACTTCCTTTCTAAGAAATCGGCACTTAGATGGCTTTAGTTTCAAACCAGCAGCCCTTATACGATCAAACACCAGCCGGAGACGGTGAATGTGATCTTCAAAGGTAGGAGCCCAGATGATGATATCATCCAAATACACTAAACAGTGGGTCCAGGTGAGACCACTGAGTGCAAGGTTCATTAATCTGGTGAAGCTAGCTGGGCCATTTGTCAATCCAAATGGCATCACTGTCCACTGAAACTGTCCACGATGAGTTGAGAAAGCTGTTTTAGGCCTATCCTCTTCTTTCACCTGCATTTGCCAGTATCCCGAAGCTAAATCCAGGCTAGAAAACGACTGAGCCCCACCTAAGGCCTCCAACAAATAATCTGTCCGAGGCAGGGGTATGGCATCCTTCTTCGTAGACTGGTTGAGTTTACGAAAGTCAATACACATACGATATGTCCCATCATGTTTTCTCGCAAGCACTACGGGACTGCTCCATGGACTTTGAGACGGTTCAACCCTGCCTGTAGCTAGGAGCTCATCTAGTTGCTTATCAATAACCTCTCGCTGGTAGGGCGGTACCCGACGGGGAGGCTGCTTCACTGGCTTGCAATCACCCGTGTCGATGGCATGTTCCAAGAGGCCTGACTTTCCTAAATCAGAGCTGTCCTTCGAAAAGATATCCTCATATTCCGTTACTAGAGACGAAAATTGTCGTCTCTGGTCTTCCGACAGCCCTTCCAGGTTACCTTGTAAAAGTGATTTCCACTTTTCGTCCTCCATCGGCTGCTCATCTTTAACTACTGAGCTGTCAATAAGCGAACAAGATGGATGGGAGGTATTTGTAAAATCTGGATCCGTTTCCATAGAAACAACACGACCATCCACACTACTAATGGGGTATTGTAGCAGCTGCCTGACCTGTGCCAAGTGCAAGCCCAGGCCTAGACCAAAGGCACCCCTACATCCGATACCATCTGGAAACCCTATGCAAAGAATCCACATTGACATAGTTGGCCCCTTACCAAGGTCTCGAAGGGGAAATCGCTACATTCTGACTGTACAATGCAGTTTTACAAAGTGGGCGGAGGCGTATGCGATTCCAAATCAACGTGCCACAACTTGTGCAAGGGTGTTGGTAAAGAACTGGATTTGTCGGTATGGTGTGCTAGACAGCATACACAGTGATCAAGGAAGAAACTTCGAGTCCCAGGTGTTTGAGGAAATGTGCCATTTGTTGAACATCAACAAAACTCGGTCAACTGCGTATCATCCAGAGGGCAATGGGCAAGTTGAGAATCTGCACAAGACCCTTAAGAGCATGCTGAAAGCCAGAGTTGACGATGATCCACAGCGCTGGGATGAACAACTAGATTACTGCATGATGGCCTTCAGAAGTAGTGTCCACTCCTCCACGGAACATACACCATTTGAGCTAATGTTTGGGAGGGAGATGAGGATACCCCTGGATGTAATGATGGGCAGTGGGCCCATGGGCAGTGAAGACAGTTACTCTGAATTCGTAGCAGACCTTCAGGGTAACCTAGAAGCTGCATACCGTGATGTGCGGCAAAACCTCAAGGTTGCTCAGCGTCGTCAGAAAGATGCATACGACAAGGGAGTGAGACATATGCTGTTTCAACCTGGTGATTTAGTGTTGCGCTACGATCCACAACTGAAACCAGGTGAAGTAAACAAGTTCCATCGACAGTGGGAGGGACCATATGAGATAGTGGAGCGAGTCACTGATGTTACATACCGGGTGAAGAAGGTCAGGGGACATTCTAGGAAGTCTCGAGTAGTCCATTTCAACAACTTGCGGTTGTACAAGAGAAGGCAGGAAGGAAGCATGGAGGAAACGGGTGCCAAGGAAGCAGTGGATGCACCTGTAGGAGGCAACGGAGCTGGTGAACAGGTACAGACAGCATCGGAGGAGGTGGTATCAATGGAACCTGATATAGCTACCAGTGGAACCGAGGAAGAGGCTGTCTGGGTCGCAGCTAGAAGTGAAGGGTACAATGAGGTTGTCGATATGCCAGACGAGAGCGCAAGCGGGGATCCGCCCTACCTCGCTGAATCTGCTTCGGACGGAGAAGTTGAACAGGGTGCTGGAAATGACCACGTGGTAGATAAACCGGCTGCTGAGGGAGGTGGACTGTTAGATGATGCCCAAGGTTGTTGCAGGAATGGGGAAGAGAACAAAGAACATGAACAGGAGGTCGAAGAGGAGCAGCCGGTTGGTCAGAGCCAAAGACCAGCACGCATAAGAAGACCCCCAGACCGTTATGGTGAATGGATTCTGAATAGTTTACAGCAGATAACTGACCGCTTAAAGATGTTGGAGGACAAGCAGAGGCAGGACAAGGAGCGGATAAAGAAACTGAAGCCAATATTGCTGAAGAAGGCTAGAGCACTGCGAGAACTTTGATAGTATTCAAACTGTTTCGGGACTTTGTTAAGAGACTAAATCAACGGATTGACTTTATTTTGTTGTAGTACACGGAATGATCGTGAATCTGGAGATTCATTCTTTGTAGTAGAGGGTATAGTGTAATGGGACACTTCGTGTATGATACATGGTGTAAGAGTCGGATAGAAAACACGTGGTAAGAATCCTTTGGAAGAACTTGTTGTATGTCACTCGGCTACGCGATTAAAACAGTTAAAACGACTTCAGGAATCGTCTATATTTTCCTGTGTGGCGTTTATTACATGTATTCCAAATTATCCCGAATTTGTGCGAACCGTGTTTCTCTCAGTCCTCCTGGGACGCCAAATTAGAATGAAAAGTTTTGAAGAAATATCCATTGTTCATAGCTTTCCTATAGTTCTAAACTTCGTCGTTTGTAGCGGCTTGGACAGTAGCCATGGTACGAATTTGTTCTTGTGTTAATGATGCCAGGCTGAAAAATATACTGACAGGAGAAATACATCACTTCCCTTTCTCACCCAAGTCAACTAACCAAAAACTCCGTAAAGTCATCCTTTTCCGCGTCTGTTGAAAAGGTGTTTTACTCAAATAAATTCTATCAAGGCTTGGCTACTATTGGAACTTAACTTAATCTTCATGTCTCCGGAAAATCTGTTGTATTTTTTTCGTGTGAGGTGAAAACGTGTTTGACTCAAATAAATAAGGCTGACTGTTGGTGAAACTTGGGTTTTAATTACTTAAGCTTCATTTCTCCGTTTTCTCCATGTGTGGTGAACAGTTGTTTGAGAGAAATGAATTGCACGAAGGACCGTAGGGCAAAATGAACAGATATCCGCTAAATCCGGAAAATCCGTCTTTTCTACAGCAAGATTAATGAAAGATTGATGCATGATAACTTCAGTGCAGGATGAATTGATTGACAATATGGAATGTATTAATCCCACAGAACTTCAAGACATGAATGGTTAATGATCAAAGTTACAGAAATGACTGACTGCTGACTGACAAACTTTAAAAAAGAGGACGGAAAAGACGGATTTCACGGATTTCCCGGAGACATGAATTGCTAATGAACAAACTTGCAGAAGTGAGTGACTGCTGACTGACAAACTTTAAAAAAAGAGGACGGAAAAGATGGATTTTCCGGATTTCCCGGAAATATGAATATATCAATATTAATTTAATATATATAATATATTATATAAGATACGTACAGTAAATAAGAGAAGTATTATATTAAATTAATATTGATATATTCATATTTCCGGGAAATCCGAAAAATCCGTTTTCTGGGCTTAATATATTCCAGATTGTCAATCAATTCATCCTGCAAGTTGTCATGCATCAACCTTTCATTAATCTTGCTGTAGAAAAGACGGATTTTGCGGATTTAGCGGATATCTGTTCATTTTGCCCTACGCAGTTTAGAAACAGGGGAGTGACTCCTTAGTTTGGTTTTGATTTAGCCCTTACATAAGATAGAAGAGTGAATTTCCGAGTGAACTATTATATTTCTTGAACTTGCGTTAGTCGATTTCTTCAGTTGTTAGTTTATTCTGTAGGGCGGATTTTCCGGATTTGGCGGATATCTGTTCATTTCACTTTACGCCGTTTAGAAACAGGGGAGTGATGTTTTAGCTTGGTCTTGATTAAGCCCGCAAAATCATTTAACCGAAACAGGTTCACTCGTCTGTGAAAAAGATGCGTTGATTTTCAAATCGACCGGGATTTTAATGCTTTAATGGACATAGTGTTCCCACACTACGACAAGAACGTTTCGCGGCTTTTCGGTCCTATGCGAATAGTTCTCGACAAATTTCTCGTTATGTTCAAGCACAGACAGCTTAAAGCAACTCGAACAGCAATAATACCCTTATAGCACATTGATTGAAGTAAAAAAATCGCCGCAGTCAAATCATTTTTTCGATACAGTAGTAAGTCCAAATGCAAAAGGAACTAAACTTTTGGGAAAGCAGGTTTTTTTTGGTTGTAAGCATCTTTGGCATCACTGACAAAGGAGGAACTAAGTTTTGGGAAAACCTTTAAGGCTAACGTATAGGAACAAGCGTGCCTTTCCATGGTCGTTCCTCTTACGAGGAACGTTTTTTCGGAAAAGCGTCCAGATTGATTTGTAGATTTTAGCAAAAGACGCGAGAATGAGCTTGTTAGCTTTTTCCTCCATTAAGCTACCAAGAGATCTAGTTTTAGAAAGATTTTCGCAGTACTTAGTACTATTTTAAGGCTTAAAAAAAGGGAACTGATTTTTTGGGAATTATTATTATTATTATTATTATTATTATTATTATTATTATTATTATTATTATTATTATTATCATAATTACTATTAACATCGTTATCATTATCATTATCATTATCATTATCGTTATCGTTATCGTTATCGTTATCGTTATCGTTATCGTTATCGTTATCGTTATCGTTATCGTTATCGTTATCGTTATCGTTATCGTTATCGTTATCGTTATCGTTATCGTTATCGTTATCGTTATCGTTATCGATGTCGTTGTCGTTGTCGTTGTC
>OZ026600.1:32228079-32270579 GCA_964020085.1 Micromussa lordhowensis
TGGAACACATCCTTCTCAAAAATCTGTCTTGGAATGAAGATCGGCCAACAGAGCAAGTTCATTGTCATCAACAAGCAGGCCAACTCTCTTTATTCACTGATCGCTGACGGTCAATTCCACGCCACCTCACTCGCTCGTAACACGTGGAAGCAGCTGATTGGTTCGCAGGCCTCTTTGCAGCCTAACTGTAACAAGGAAGGGTTCAACGCGTTTTGTACCTCTACAAGAATACGGATCGGTATTTTGGGTAACAACGAACATGACTGCAGCACCTGCGATTCTAGAATCGGATTTGGCGCAGAAACGACTCCTGTTGACTCCAACACGTGTGGAAACGTGGCGTTACATGGAGGGGATAACGGCGACAAAGAAATCAGAGCCATGGGTTACATCTTAGTGCAATGACAAAAGCCTTAGCACGTTACATGGTTTTTTCCCAGACATCAACAGCAACAACAACAACAAACAAAAACAAAACAAAACAACAAACAAAACAACAAAAACAACAAAAACAAACAACAAAACAAACAGTCTTCTTTATTCTTTGTAGTAGTATATGTTCAGCATTTTAAGCCGCGTTACTGGGTTCCCCTTGAGTTCCGTGTGGGTTCCCTTTGGATTCCCTCGCAAAAAGTGGGTTCCCTTTATTAATATGCATAACGGTCAGGTCCATGACGTGACCTATTGTTATAACTTTGGGTTCCTGCATACTAATAAAGTGTCTTCCTGCATACTAATTCGGTATAGGTTTACTAATAAGCGTCGCTCTAGTACAATAAAAACAATGAACTCGCCCAGACTTGCCCGTTACTAGTGAACCCTGATTGGCTCATGTAGAATCTATTATCTATTCAAAATAAAAGCGCGTTCTCCGTTGGGCATTTTATTCTTGTCACAAACTCCAGTAAATAATATTTTTGAGCGGAACAAACATGCAAGTCGAATCAACATCTAAACCTATGTTGACGATTGATGAAGTGGAGCAGATCCGACGAAAGAAGGTAGCCACCATTATTGGGCATGTGTTCCAACTTACCTACGCTGCGTTTTTTGACAAGCTTGTTCAAGAGGCAAAAGTGAATCTCTGCCATGGTTGTGCTATTCAACATCCCAGTCAAAGACAACACTCTTGCCTAATGTTAGATACTGAAGACACGTGGTTCAACTATCACGATGAAGCCCGTGAGCAAATAGATCTTGCTGTGGTGATGCAGACCGTGGAAAGCGTTTGCAGCACTCTGGGGTTGAAGCTTGGCCTAACATGGGAAAGTTATCTGACGGAGTTGCCGAAGTTGCCCTGGACCAGTCTATACCTTACTTCTTTGGAACTCGAACATCAAGTTGAAGATATGAAAGAACGCGTATTGTATGCTCTTTATTATGGTCCTTGTGGTATTAAAACGAACGAGTTCAATGAAATGGAAGCTCGCGAAGATGACAACGCTGAAGAAATTATGAACGTTGACCCTGCAGAAGTGCAGTGTCCTGAGAACATTATCAGGAAAGAAGAAAAACTAATGGACCTTGACTATGTAATTAACGAAATTCAAAACAAGTTCTATTTTTAAACCAATAAAGTTTTTACACGATTTGATTTTAAGTCAGTGTGTGTTTATCTGTCTTAACGTTAACATGGGTCAAACGCTCTCTATTCTTAGGGCACGATTTTACTTTTACCGCCTTGTAGCGAGGAGTATACCTTCAAATCAAACAACGTCTCTCAGAGAGAAATTTTGTGAGCTTCCAGGATCGATGCTTGACAAGTTAAAAGCTCTCCATTCAGAAATCTTTTCAGAAATCAATTGGGGCCGATTGGTGGTCTTTTTAAATTTCGTGGAGACATTAGGATTGACCGAGGAAGAATGGGAACAACTATTTGATTTTCTCGTTCCCACTCTTAGCCAAATACAAGAACAGCTATATAAATGAGCGCAACATGAAGAAACGTTAGTCAAGTGTTGGCCTTCGCAGTGGTCACTAGTAATGGGTTGCTGGCCGTCTTCACCCTCTCTGGTATTAGAGCGCATTTTCAGCCGCATTCGTATCGTTTTAGCTTGTTGCGGGGGTCAAGTGATTGTTCAAAACTCCGAGTTTTGCGATGGAGAAAACGCTGTCCAGCATTTATCTCGACCCAAGTCAACCAGCAAGTTTCGGTGGTTTAGATGCTGTTTACCGAGCAGTCAAAGAGAAGGGAAAAAGTAAAATTTCTCGCAAACAAGTTCAAGATTGGTTGAGTCAACAAGACGTTTACACTCTTCATAGACCTGCTCGAAGACACTACAAGAGAAGTCGGGTGATCGTTCCTGGCATAGACGCACAATTTCAAGCAGATCTGGTCGATGTACAAAATTTAAGCCGATTCAACAAAAGTTACAAATATCTACTGACGTGTATAGACATCTTCAGCAAGCATGCCTGGGTCGTGCCTTTAAAGACAAAGCAGGGGCAAGAACTAGTCAAAGCCTTTCAGACGATTTTATCGTCTGGTCGTAAACCAATCAAGCTTCAAACGGACCAGGGCACAGAATTTCTTAATCGTGTGTTTCAGAAATTCCTACGTGAAAATAACATTGACTTTTTTACAGTCAACTCTGGGCTCAAAGCGTCGGTAGTAGAGCGTTTCAACCGTACGTTTAAGAACAAGATGTACAAGTACTTCACAGCTAAAAACACTCTTAGTTACATCGATGTGTTACCTAAGTTGGTAAAATCCTACAATAACACTTACCATCGGAGCATTAAAATGAAACCGAGTCAGGTGACTAAATCCAATGAAGCCAAGGTATGGGACACACTGTATGGCAACGACGTTGACAAGCATGTTCGATATAAATTTCAAGTGGGAGATCGCGTAAGGATCAGCAAAGTGAAGCGAATGTTTGAAAAGTCTTACCTTCCCAATTTCACGGAAGAAATGTTTACAGTGTACAAACGATTTGCGCGCCAAGTGCCTGTTTACAAATTGAAAGATGATGCCGGAGAGATTCTAGACGGAACATTCTACGAAGCGGAATTACAGAAAGTAATCAAGGAGGATGATGTTTATCGGGTTGAAAAAGTTTTGCGCCAACGAAAACGCGAAGGAGTAGTGGAATATTTTGTAAAATGGAAAGGGTACCCAGACAAGTTTAATAGCTGGGTTGCTGAAAGCGATATTTCGAGATTGTAATATGAAGGCTTTGTGTATGATAAATAAAAGAATGTAAAATAAAAAATGATTGTTGCGTCGTTTCTTTTAAATTAAAAACACATACAGTAAAACGTTCATTTTATCACAAGATACGATGGAGGTAACACAGTTCTACTTGCATCTTCCTAGCAATGCCAGCCTCGATAAATTCCCCAATAACACATTGACAGAGTACCGGGTTTGTTTACCTCAGACAATCAGCTTGACCGGGGAGTGGGAAGTAGCGCTAACAGAAATCCATTATCCCCATAGCTGGAATAATGTACAAGGAAATGCTGAGAATCGATTTTATCTCCGTAATCAACAATTAGACGATATGTGGGAGCCTTTAATAGTTCCACCAGGATATTACACCACGGTCGCCGATCTAATAACTAAGTTCAACGAAGTGATCAACGCGAATGATCGATTCAAAGACAAAGTGCAGTTATCCCTTGATACTCTGAACCGAAAAGTGACCGTACACCTACAAAATAAGGTCGAAGTCTATTTTTACGGCATCGGGCAAATGCTAGGATTTTCTCCGAATAAGGTTATCTCTATGACATCGACTGCTGAACGAGCAGTAGACTTGGAACATGGATTTCACGATCTTTATGTCTACTGCGATATTATACAATCACAATATGTCGGAGACGCACTTGTTCCCCTCCTTCGAATCGTACCCGTGGAAGGGAATTCGCCCGCAATACTTACCTGTCAGCAGAAAGCAATTTGAAAGTATCGAAGTCAATATAAAGCGGGACACAGGAGAAACTGTGCCATTTGAACTTGGTAAAGTGTTGCTTACACTTCATTTCTGTCAGAGCAGACCCGCTAATTTTTAAACGCGATGAAGAAACTTTATACTCCAAATCACAAGTTGTACGAAGAATACTATTTAAACCAAGCTAAGCAAAAAGGAGGGAATTTACCGGCTTTTCACGGAGCTCGATTTCAGCGAGGATATGGCTTAGGTTCCATATTTAAAGGTCTTTTCCGTTGGGCGATACCTCATTTACAGCAAGGCGCTAAAATGCTTGGTAAAAGGGCTCTTCAAACGGGTGTCCAAGTTGCACAAGATGTGTTAGCTGGAGAAAATGTTAAAACAGCAACAAAAAAGCGTGCTAAACAAGCTTTGGGCCTACCTTCCCAGAATTCTTCGCAGTCAGGTGGAGGTCGAAAAGCTATAAAAAGAAAAACGCCAGGAGCAAAAAACAGTTCACCTCCAGGCAAGAGAGCGAAAACATCTCAGCAGCAAAAGAAGAAACCCGAAGAGAAGTATTCCTTCTTAAAGTAAAATGGCCTTTGTTCATCACGAATCTCAAGAATGCACGAAATCGGAACTAGATCTCTTTACAATTCCAGCTACTCAAACATCTATCACCAAGGGACAATGGATTGAGTATCATCCCCTCAGTAACATTACCGACAGCGGTCCTATAGAATTCAACGTTTCTGGGTCTGGAGAGGAATATCTAGATTTGGCAAGAACCCTGCTGTTTCTTAAAGCCAAGATCACCAAAGCAAACGGGACTGCTTTAGACCCAAACGAGCAAGTGGGACCCGTAAATCTTTTTCTACACGCCCTGTTTTCACAAGTGGATGTTTCTTTGAATGAGCGGCTTATTTCCCCGTCGACTAATACTTATCCGTATCGCGCGATGATTGAAACATTGCTGAACTACGGAGAAGATGCAAAAGCGAGTCAACTAACAATGGCTATGTTTTACAAGGATACTCCCGGGAAGATGGAAGCCGTCAATCCTGTGGCCGACGATGCTGATGCTAATATGGGTTTAAAAGCTCGCTATGCATTTACAAAACAAAGTCAGACGGTGGATA
Source organism: Micromussa lordhowensis (assembly GCA_964020085.1). Lineage (NCBI taxonomy): Eukaryota > Metazoa > Cnidaria > Anthozoa > Scleractinia > Lobophylliidae > Micromussa > Micromussa lordhowensis. Next base: position 32,233,094 of record OZ026600.1, read on the forward strand.
TGATAGGCCCTATCCACAGCGATATATTCTTCCAAGACCGTTTAATTTTAAACGGAGTTAATTTAAGGCTAAAGCTCAATAGAGCCAAAAATTCTTTTTGCCTAGTTTCATCAGCTGGCGGAGCTAATCATAAGGTGGTTATTACAGAAGCAATTCTATACGTTCGAAAAGTGAAAGTGGCCCCTTCTATTGCTTTGGGACACGCGGCTGCATTAAAGCAAGCGACTGCCAAGTATCCTATACGCCGGGTCGACTGCAAAGTTCTCTCCATCCCAAACGGATTCAGTAGTTTTACACCGGATAACCTTTTCCTCGGTCATATCCCAAAGCGCCTAGTCTTAGTATTGGTGGATACAGAAGCTTATAACGGGACATATGCCTCCAACCCATTTAACTTCAAACACCATAACCTAACGCAAGTAGGCGTGTACGTGGATGGAGAACAGATACCGAGAAAACCCCTGTTTCTTAAATTTGACGATGCTGGGGGTCAAAATTTTATAGCTGGATTTCAAAGTCTTTTTTCCGGCACTGGAAAGCTTTCCCAGGATATGGGAAATCAGATAAATAGAAGTGATTACGGTTCTGGCTACACAGCGTTCTGTTTTGACTTGTCCCCAGACCACTGCTCGGGTGATCACTTTGAGCTTATAAAACAAGGCAACCTGCGAGTAGAACTTCATTTTGCTCAGCCACTCGCCAATACAGTCAACCTCATCATCTATGCTGAGTTTCAAAACGTGATTGAGATTGACGCGAGTCGGAACGTTTTGTACGACTACACAAACTAACATGGATACCATACAACTGACGATCATCTTGAGAAAGGATAGATATACGCGCGGTGTGTTTCAAGGAGTGTATTCTTCAGACAAGCTACCCACAAATATTTCGACTTACCCAGCCCTGTTCATTGCCAATGTGGATACTAGTGACAAGCCTGGAACTCACTGGGTTGCGTTTTATTTCACCAAGGAAAGAGAGGGAGAATTTTTCGACTCTTACGGATTACCTCCAAGCAATTATTCAAAAACATTTACAAGCTTTTTGAATAATAATTCTAATGGCTGGAAGTTTAACTCAAAGACTTTGCAAAGCACTGTTTCAAAAGTCTGTGGACATTACTGTCTGTATTTTGCCTTATTTCGCTCTCGCCAAGTTAGTATGAGCACTATTGTACATCGTTTTTCTAGCAATAAAAGTAGAAATGATTTTCTTGTAAAACGGTTTATTGAGAAACGTTTCCCTCTAAGTCTTCCGAAATATCGCACTGATGTAAAGAAACAAAGAGCAATAGCGCAACACAATAAACACACCATGTAATTTCACTTTAACGTATTTTATTGAGTAATCAAAATAAAGATGTGTTTTACAACAATAAAAATGTCTATTGTGGTTATTCACAAACGCAACCAGCGCACAGCCTGTGGGCGTGGACTCTCAACTCTTCGGCGTTGCTTTTTCACGGGGGCTGAGCTTGTAGTGGGCGGTGTAGGTAGCCAACGGGAAGGACTTTCAGGTGTCTCTTCTCTCACTCTTGTTTTAAATTCTCGAATAGCACTTTGCCTTTGCGGGTTGCGCACAATATTTTCTGGTACATTCATTCGGGCCAGACCCCTCGCAAACACGGACCATCCCACGGGTTCAAATCCTTTACGGTGACGCAGGATATCATTTACCAAATCCACCATGTGAGACCCGGAAATGGGTTTGTTTTCGTACACTAATTCTCCTTTTTCATTCCAGTGTAACACATCTCGATTTTCCTTGATTTTGTCTAATAGTTGTCTTGCTCCGGTCTTGTAAAGTTTGGGAACACTTTTTATCACCTCTTGCTCGACTGCTGAAGCTGTTTCTGCCTCCGCAGTGGATTCTTTACTAGTTTCTTCACTGCTCTCGTCTGGTTTTGGTGTTTCCACAGGTTTGGGAGTTGTTAATTTTACGTGGAGGGGTTCTCCTTTTCGCTGATCATAATAAGTCAGATAACGCTGCAACACTTGATTATAAAGTGTTGCCTTTGCTTCATCATCCAATTCCTTGCTAGATAAAATATCGCTCATTTGACTGTCTAAGTTTTTCAAAGTTTGTGTCACGGGTGGTGTTAATATTTGTTGACGTTGTTGTAATCGTTCCAGTGTATTTTCTGGTACTAGAATCATGCGCCTGGTATAATTCATTTTAGATAAGAATCGAACTCAGTACACGAAGCACGGGTGGTAATAAAACACTTAAAAAGTTTCCTCCGTGTTGCACTAAGATTTTTTTCTTCTTTTCGATCGGTGTACTTTTCTCGGCGAGAGCAATCAGTGATTTCTTGTGAGCTAGAAGTTTTCTTTTCGCCGGTTTACTGACAGGTACTGTTTCTTTAAGAACGTTTAAAATACACTCACAAATGGTTCTTACTAAGGTGTCGTCGGCGACTTTCAAAATGGCTTTACGCTGGGCGGGCGTACACTTTACCAGGAGCTTGAGAAAATCGTGGTTCTTTCTCAGTCGCTGGGCCATACTCAACTGATTTATTTCTCTGTGGTTCACTCCTTTTATACTTTTCTGACATAGGCGCATTGCGTCTCCCCGGGGAAAATGTTGCTACGTAACCGGAAGTCGCTCGGTGTTTCCGGTTTGAGATCGCATAATAAATAACCGTAAGGTCGTTTTGTCGCATCTTGAAATGCTTCCTGCATATATTTCACATGACCGGGAAACATTTGCTTGGCTAAATGATTGACTTGACTGCTATCTCTAGGAGACTTGAACAGTACCAAGTAATGACAATTTAAGCTCATATCCCTCAACTCTTTTCCGCGATGAAAAATATTTTGCAGAATAAAGATAACACTCAAGTTTCGGTGATGGCAGCCTTTAGTAAACAAACTGGTTATTCTCTGGTCATTACTCAGTTCGTGCATCAAATCGTCAATGACTACAAGATTTCTTATAGAAGGATTAATCATGGATTCTAAATCACCAGGGACGCCTTCGATAAAAGTAATGTTTGGGATATTTTTTTGTATTTCGTCGTAAGCGGGTTGATAAATTCCATAACACCAAATGATATTTTCTGGGGCTCCTTCAATCATGTCTTCGCCGGATTCTAGTAAACGTTTAACAAACTGACTCTTCCCACAACATGTGGGGCCAGCAACAAGAGCGGGAAAGGGATGTTTCCATCTCGGGTCCATGATAACAACTGACTGATTAAACGGAACGCTCCCAGATTTATAGAAAAATGGTTTTGGGTTCAGTCTCTTTGTCATACACACGAATCGCATTGGTGATTTGTAGTTTTGCAAATTGTAACCAGTATTTTCGTTCTAACTCTGTTAACTCGTGTACTTGAGTTAAATGATTTGCTAATCGAACTAAATATTTTGATCCACAACCGGGGATAGGACAGTGTTTACATTTAAGTTTCTTCATGTTGACAATACGAATGTTGCATTCCAACTGAACAAAACTATTTGCGATGCGAAATTTATCGATAATTTCGAGGGCTTATCGGGCATTGCGGGCAGCAAGGGCATATTTTAGCGTTGTGTTTTCCCAGAGCGCGCGTGGAGATCTCGCGTGCAAGTCGCGCGCGTGGCTAAACAGAAAACAAGTCATGGTTAAATTCTGCCAATGATTTATTTACAAACTATAATTACGTTCTTCAGAACTTTTAAGTCTTCAAAATATGTACAAACATCTGTGAAAGGCTATATACAACTATTTACAAACGAGAAAAAACTATATACAAGAACTCTGAAAAACTGAAAAACTGAAAACTTTAAATGTCTAACGGGAGCGTGCTGACTCCATCAGCCAAAACTTTTCGTTTCGGGTAAAAATATGAAAAGGCATCTCGAACTTGAGTATAAGTATACATAGCATTATTGACTACACGAAAGCCTCGATTCACCCCGCCACTATTTTGTTTCGTGAGTAGTACATTCAAGTACTTCTCTTTGTTAATATCGTTACATTTCTTATTAACACCCTTACAACTAAACTTATCTTTGGCCCCAAAACAATAATAAGTTTTGGAACACAACCCCACGATTCCTTCTCCCTCCCACTCAACTTTGAACAATCCTGGAGTTCGCTTATCATAGGCCTTATGCTCTGCGGTGTCGGTTCTTGGGAACCAGTTGCACTTATCTTGTTCGAATTCAACCTTTAATTCTGGTTTCACTAGACGTTCAACGCTGTCCCCAGCAATGGCAATATACGCTGAGTCCGTATCCATCTCACACATTTGGAAATCTCCACGATCTAAATATTTGTCTAAAAAATCGTAATAAAATTGCAGCATGCGAAGTTTCGCATACTGGTAAACAAAAAAGCCTACTTGGCTTGGAAGATTTAACTTAATGGTTTGCTTGCAAGACTCTACTTCATAAGTATCTTCCGTGATGTTATCCAGCTTGCGGAACAGGTGAGTGTTTACTTTACGGCTAGCCTCTGCATCACTACAATACTCCACGTTCCTATGCTTCATCTGGTTGGTGATGGTTTTACCATATGATGAATTTCCCACCTAAAAAAGAAAGATTTTTTATCAGTTTTCTGTATACAAACATACATTCTCCATCCCGAGTTTTCCCTATGTTCAAACTACTTACCAATTTCATAGTGTCCGCAATGATGGCTTTACTGGGGTCGGCATCTCCTGCTCTCCTCGCGTCTGACACAGCATCTCCAAACGATTTGAAGCAGGACTTAGGGGTGAACTCAACCACTTGGTGTACTTTCGTGACCTCCAAACCGTGCTCTAAGTACCACTTGAGTAGGGGTGTGGCCAGCAGAACCTTTTCACCTTTCATGCTCCCGATCAAGCTGCGACGGGGCTGAGCCATGATGTTATGCTCCTCGGCGTACGCTTTCATGAAGTCTCCAATATCATCGCGACTGATTTCTGTGTTCTTAAAGATCGGGCACATTTCTGAGAACTTCTCCTTTAAGTGATCCGGTACGCGAATATCCACTTCCACGCACCCAAACAAACGCTCATTTCGCACCTCGCGCAAAATTCGCTCAGCGCTCATAATCTTCACTCTGTCGAGAGTTCTTCGTACTTCGGTGGCGACGAACCATTGCAATTCGCGGTTGGTTCTCTTCATATCACGCCATTCACATTCATACATCTCTACCACGTTGTATCTTTTGCTGCGAATGTATTCGGTATTGGTCTTCGTTTCTTCTCGCAGCTCAGCCATGGGCTTCTTGCGCTTTTCGTTAAATTCTTTTCCTTGGTTAAGCGCGCAGTCGTGACCATGCCAATAACACCCGTGAAACTGATATACGGTTTGTGTCTGCGGGTTGAAACCATCCACGGGCAGTTTTCTATCGCCGATACGCTTTTCTGTGTTGTTCAACTGGTGGCGGATACGGATGCGTTCTTTGTAAGCCACCCATTCGAGCCACTCGATCGCCATCTTTATAGAACCTTTCGGTTTAAACTCATTTTCCGCCAGGCGTCGTGTGTAACTTCCGGTTGGCATATTCTGCATAATAGCCCAGAGGTACAAAGCATTAGCGTCATATCCCACGATCTTTTGGCACAGCTTAGCGTCCTGGCCTTCTTCAGCTTCTCTGATTTTCGTTTTACCGGCTTCGTGGTAGCGATGAAAGATGATTGAAGGGCCGCCTGTGTTGTTGTCTTTGATCAAGTGATACAGGTCACTGTTTGTTTTGTCAAAGAGACTAAAGTAGGTTTGCTCATCAAGAAACGAGAACAGGTACTTGAGGGTCAAACCAGGCACAGAAATACCGTCTTTAAACATGTCGATCTTTCTCTCTTGCCAGAACGCACTCATTTTTTCCACCGCCTCGAGGAATGGAACAACATCCAAATTATTGTACCAGACCAAGAAATCTTTAAAGCTGGACATTTCCTTGCCTTCCCATACTCGCTGACAGTACTGATAATCGTCTTCGGTGATGTTGGCGTTCTTCAGAGATGAATAGAAGGCTTCGTGGGGAGGTAGCGATGTTTCTTCTAGCTTGTCCAGGCTGTCGATCCACTCATAAGGAAAGAAACCTTTGGTCTGCTCACACTCGTAGGCTTTCAAGAACTGATCATAGCTGAACCCGGGAGCGAGATAGTTTGAAATGTCGAGGAGCTTCAGACATTTTGTCTTGAGGCACATGTGGTTGCTGTTTCTCTTGACAGTGAACTTGATGGGGTGATGTTCTATCAGGTACGGGAACAGAAATTCTTTCACAGCGTTCAGATCGTACTTGCCAGAATTAAAACCTAAAACGGGTAGTTCTTGTATGTACGCGTTCAGTTTCTCAGCCAGCTCCTTCAAGATTTTGTTGTCACTCGTTTGTACTCCCCCGAATAATTCCTCACAATCTTCAATTTCATCACGCCTCTGTCTCTTTTCTTGCCTTCTGTTGCGGTCCAACTCTACGTTTAATCTTCTGTAAAACGATGGATCATTTTCATTGACTTCATCATCTAAGAAGGCGCGATCTTCCTCGTTCTCAGACTCAATCTCTTCCTCATCATCCTCATCCTCGCTCGCCATCAAGTCAACCCCTCTACTTTCATCCTCACTATCTTCCCTGGTTTCTTGTTCACTGCCAGACTCTTCATTTCCATCTTGCATGTCCACTAGCATTTGCGCCAGTTCATCTTCATTCGTCTCACCGCGGCTAAAGACAGCTGCATTATTAAGCGCTTCAAACACGGGAGCGTACTGTTCTCGGAGAAGAGAAGAACTTTTCGTGCTGATGGAGACCAAGTACTGAATAAATTCTTCAATAAATTCTTTAGGGTCACCGTTAGATACGAAACATTTCGGTTCTTGATATTCGGGCACGTTACTACATACACTCACACTGAGCGGGACATGGGCTGATTGCCAGTTCAATTTTTCTGTGCTCTTCAAGTCTTGCCCTTTCTCTTTGTCAAAGTAGCACTCAAAATCAAATGTGGCACGGTAAGGAAAATAGCGTGCTTCTTCTGGGACAAGAATTCCTTCGTCTTCAAGTTCTTCAAAGATGGTTTTGGGTACATGATACGCGCCGCCAGGATATTTCAGCTGGACTTTGCCATCACACGTCTTCTCATGTTGCCTTAAATTACTTGCACGTTTCCAGTACTTGCCACATCTTGAACAACAGAAGGATTTACTGTAGCGGGCGAGATCTTTGATATAAGAGAAATGCTTCTCGTACAAGTTCAAGTACAGAGTGCTTTCGTAATGGCGATGCGAGCGGCGAACCAATGTAGCGGCGATGTCAGGTCTGGTTTCTTCTTCTTCCTGTTCTTCACCGTGGGTCTGGGTGGGGGCGAGATTGTACACTTGAATATTAACTTCATACAATTTCTCTAATTCATCCAGCTCACTTAATTTAACTCCATGAAACTTCTTTTTCACAAGGCCGGCTTCTCGGTACTGTTGGTAATAGTGCTTCGTGTCCCGTTCTAGGTTCTTCGTGTGACAGCCATTATGGAGGGCCAGACAGCGGAAAAAACACAGGTTATCTTGATAAAGCTTGCCTGTGTTACGGTTACGATCCAGTGGGGCGATTCCATGATTCTCAGCTATGTAACCAGGTAAATGGCTTCCACGACCGATCGGATGATCGCGAAGTTTCCATATGAACCACGTCACATTCGTGATGAGATCCACGACCCATTTACTATTAGACCTCTGTTGGCGAACCCACTCCAAGAAATCGATGTTGCTTGTTTCTTCTATTGCGCGCTCTAAATCGTCTTGATTGGAGATCAGGAAAGGCTGTTCTAATACTAGGTTGTTGTTGGCAGAGGGGTGGTGGTACTGTAAAGCCCCCGTTTCTGTGTTGCGGAGGATAAATCCAAATGACAAGTTGACTTTAAAGACGGTCGTTTGATCGGTGAAGATTCGGCTCAGCTGTTCGCGGAGGGAAGCTGGACTGATCGTGGACAAGCGAAAATTGTACCAATCTTGAAGTCGGTTCTGGCGGCTAAATCGGGTCCGGATTTGTGACCAGTGCTGTCTGTACATCTGAGCTATGTTTTCCTCACTACTGGGAACAAGGTTTGCAGGGATGAGAACGGGATCCGCTTCCCAGCTAGAACTAGCGGCAGCGGCTGACGTGGCTGATGGTTCTGACGCTGTATTTGCTTGGTCCTTCCTAGATTTTTTGGCAGCTGGTGTGTCTGTGTTTTTCTCAGCGGCGGTGCGTTTAAGAGCGGACTGTGGAGTTGAATGCGCGGTGCGAATATGAGCGTTGTAGGGCGCGCGGTTGTGAAATGTTTCGCTACATGTACCACAAGTGTAGGTGCGTTGTGCAGCTCGCTTCTCGTGGGCTTTCAGGTGACGAGTGAGGTGTTCCTTTTTTCTAAACTGTTTGTCGCAGCGGGTACATTCGTAGGGTTTCTCCCCAGTGTGGATGCGCTGATGGGTTGTTAGATGATTAGGACGAGTAAATGTTTTCCCGCAGGTGTCGCAACGATGTTCCTTGCGAGACTTTTTGGCCGGGGGTTTTCCAGAACCCGTTTGAACATCCTACAATTAATTATTATTAGCTAGTCTTAGCAAAGCTTAATCATACGATCGATAAATAAGTTCTTATCATAAACAAAATGTAAACAAGTTGAAATGCTTGAAAAAATTCGAGGAAAACCAGCAATTGTTCCGATTTCAAGGCTCCATCCACCATTTTGTATTTCTTCGCTCGGTCAGGTTTAATTGATTCATTTATCAAAAGATCATAAAGAGAGTTGAGAGTTTGATTAGAAAGAATTTTGCCTAGATTCTAATTGAAAACAAATGCTTTTAGAACAAAACGCGAATGCTTGAATACATGTCATTTAAGTAAACGGAAATTGACACGAGAATTGAGCTCTTGATCTGTTTGTCTCTGATAACTTAATTGATTCTCCAAAAGCGAACGAAAATTTAGTTCCTCGAAATGTAACGAGAAGTGAACTTTTGTTCAGACCATTTGAGCGACTTAATTTTCTCCAAAAGGCTAGTAAGAAATCAAATCACTTACGGTTTCCGAAGGAATCCAAGACGGTAGTTGATCCACTTCACCATACCACTGAAAATAAGTACAGAGAAGTACTTAAATTTATTGAACAAAGGACACAATATACCAACAGAGATGATTAATTGATCATAAAAGGAAAACTTACATCGTCAAATAAATCATCTGCCGTTTCCAGAGGTAACGGTGAATTGTGATTACTCTGAAAAAAAGGACGATTTATGTTAGCAAAGTTGTGTATTCCAAACATATAGTGCTAAAAGTCAGTAATTAGTGTATCGCGTCACTGTTTAGAAAACAAAGGCAAGTTGAATACAATTCACTAATAACACAGAGTAAATAACTTACATTTTCTAGTGCCACGCGTTCCATGTCCTCAATTCTTTGCAGCTGGCTGGTCGTAAACTGTAAAGCATAGAATATTTCAGGATTAATTTAGGTTCAGCGAAACTCCCTGTGGGTAATGAACTTGACTTAGTCTTAACTCGTTGAACAAAGGGGTACTTTGTTGTCATGCAAATTCGATTCAAGTAAGTTCACATAATTAAGCTTAACGGTGAGTGTTAAAACAACGGTTTAGAGTCTGTTATCAATCAGTCATACTACAAAATATATCAAACCTAAAATGAACTTACCGAATCGAGAAAGTAAAATTCATTTTCCACGATGTTAGTATCTGGCGCCTCGTTGTTTGATGTCTACATTAGAAGAGAAAGTTGTGTTTAAAGAGAGAACTGAACACTTGTTAAACATTCAAAACTGCAATCATGGTTTAAGACTTACGTAAGAGAACAATACTTACCAGGGCTTCGCGCTGAGAATATTCATTCATCAATTGATCAAACGCGCTGATAGTGTCCTCATTAGCTTCGACCTAGGGGAAGAAGAGAAAGTTATTAAGATTAGTGCGCTGGAGATCAGTGAAAAGTTTTTAACACCACATTGAACTTACCGTATCTGTCGCTAAGTGATTTTGAAGGTGTGTAGTCACATCCGTGGATTCCTGGTTCTCATCAAGCTATTAAAGAAAAAAAGAGATGAAACATCAGAGAAGAAAAACAATATTATGGAGTGAAGGGCGCTAACAAACCAATGATTATAAAACTCACCTCCATTTCTTCGAGAGTCAACTCGGTCAACCTCGCATAAGCCATTGGTACAATCACTTCAGGAATTTGGATCGATTCCGTCAATGTTTCCCAATCACGGACTGATACGCAAGCGTTCAAAGCAGCTTGAAAATCATCGACACTAGTGAAAGCCATTTTCACGATAAACGTTTCGAAATCGAACAAAGTTTTCCAGCGAGTTCAAGTTGAATGAAGGAATGACGCTTTCGAAATCTACGCGCTTTTATTTTGAATAAGTAAAAGAGTTCTCATAAGCCAATCAGGTTTCACTAGTAGCGGGCAAGACCGGGCAACCTTATTGTTTCCATTGTACTAGAGCCACGCTCAGTAGTAAACCTATACCGAATTAGTATGCAGGAAGACACTTTATTAGTATGCAGGAACCCAAAGTTATAACAATAGGTCACGTCATGGACCTGAACGTTATGCATATTAATAAAGGGAACCCACTTTTTGCGAGGGAATCCAAAGGGAACCCACACGGAACTCAAGGGGAACCCAGTAACGCGGCTTAAAATGCTGAACATATACTACTCTTTGTCCAACAAAATGTGCGATAGCGGCACCGCAAATAGCTAGAAAGCTAATCGTGGCGGGGCAAGCCAAGTACATAACAAGTTTTACAAAACAGTTTATCTTATAAAGTCAAAAACCTTTAACTAATAGAAAACCTTGCAGATTACAGCTAAAATAAATAGAATACAGAAGTTAAGTGCCTTAGTTAAGACAAGAAAAGAAGACAAGAAAAGCAGATATCAAAACCTTTAACAAGCGTATCTAATACCCTAATTTATTAATAATCAGGGGGATTTCAATACAATCATCCTCCATTTCTAATGTATCAAATAGCGATTTGCGGAGAACTCTCTTGAAAGCTTTCTTCGGAAGATTCGATATATAGCTTGGTATCTTATTCCACAGCTTTACTCCAAGCCGAGAGAAAGAATTGTTTTGTATTTCAACAAGTCTAGAATTTTTAACATAAAACTTCCCAGACGTAGACGATCGTGTATTGTATGAATGAATATTAAACGTTTTCTGAAATAAATTATTATTATTGATATCGTGCATTAACGCTGATATGGACTCGTAATAAAGAAAAGTTATTGGAAGCACGTTAGGTTCGAGAAATAAAGGAATTGCATGGTCGTGCCAGTCTGCAAAGTACAGCAAACGAAGCTAAGAGCTCTTTTCTGAAGAATTAGAATTTTGTTCAGTAAGATAAGTCTTGCATGGCTGACCCCAGGCAGCAAGACCATAAGTTAAATAAGGCCTCCCACATATGTCCAATACACCCGCACTGATTCGTTCAGTACGCTAGGCTTGCATCTATACAGAACGGTAACTAGAAATTACCAAGTTGGATTTCTTAATGACAGTTAGTTTGTTGGCTGTCAACCAGTTATAAAGGTTTTGTAGCTCAATGTTGATTATTGTCTCAAGATTTTTTAAATTTTTGTCCGCATACAGGATGTTAGCGTCGTCTGCAAAGAGGTAAAACCTAAATTTGTTCGAGCATCCGTTGATATCATTGACGTATATCGAGAAAAGCAATGGACCAAGAACTGATCCTTGAGGAACACCACTACTAACGGCAGCTTTGTCCGATATATGATGGCCTACTTGCGTTGTTTGCATGCGATTTTTGAGATATGAGGAGAACCAATCATTAATTATTCCGAGAAAGCCATCGTAATTGAGCTTATCAAGCAAGATGTCGTGATCGACGGTATCGAAGGCTTTTTTAAGGTCAATGAATACTCCACAAGATAGCAATCGCTGGTTCATGTTTGACCGTATATCATTTACAATATCCAATATGGCGTGTTGAGCTGAATGTCCCTTACGGAAGCCATATTGTGAAGAAAACAGAAGTTTATTTTTTTTATATATAACTCGTCAATCTGTTGTAAATTATTTTCTCAAATACTCTATTAAAATTTGAAAGTAGAGAAATAGGTCTGTAGTTGTTTGCGTCAGTATCATCGTCACTTTTAAATACAGGCGAAATTTTGGCCATTTTTGCTCTATATTAATGACATTACCTATTGTTCACAAAAGCTCTTTTTCCACCTATTCGCTGATGATACAAATATTTTTATTTCCTCTGACAACTCTAAGCAACTTGAAACAATTATAAACCAAGAACTATTTAAAGTGAAAGCTTGGTGTGATGTAAACAAACTCTCGATAAATTTCTCTAAAACTAATTTTATGATAATTAAATCACCCCAAAAGCGATTAAATACCCCTATAAATGTAAGCATCCAGGACAATGGTGGCAACACGTTCCCCTTAGAAAGAAAAGACCACGTAAAATATCTTGGAGTGCTTATTGATGATAAAATTAACTGGAAACATCACATTTCATTTGTCTGCTCCCGAGTTGCAAGGAATTCTGGTATCTTTTTCAAACTGCGGCACTACCTAACCCCTCTACAACTACGACAAATATATTTTAACCTAATAAACCCCTACATCTCGTACGCGATCGTTGCCTGGGGCAGTGCCTATAAAAGCAACCTAAAAAACTCCAAGTAAAACAAAACCATATTGCCAGAACTATCTTTTTTGCTACTTTATATGGAAAAGACACCGAAAGTGCTTCACTCACTATAACACGAGATATGCCTCTAAAGATAACATACACAAAGTACGAACAAGAACTAATATCGGAAAACAGACTATAGTTTCACTGGCCTCTGAACTTTGACAAGAATTACCAACTGATCTCAAAAACCTTAGCTCAAACTGTTTTAGTAAACAAGTCAAACAGCATTACTACGTAAGCAATCTTACTCTTAAAGATAATTTCAAAATAGGATTATCCTTCTTCCCTCTCTGTTTTATAGTTTTATAGTTGCTTGATCAGTTGCTGTAGCGCTAAGTTTTTTTTTTGCATGGAACTTTACTCTTTCTTCGCTTTTTTGCTATTTCATTCCATTTCGCCTTCGCTTATGTGAGTGTAAGCTACATAAAATTACAACACAGCAAGCCTAGGGCTAAACTCGAAAACCTTAGGGTTCATTTTGGCTCTAGGCATTTCCTTACTAAACTATATACAAATCTCAAAATTACTGAACATCTTATCATAAAAAAAGAAAATATGTATATAGATCTCTTGCCGAGAACCTTATTTCACAAGGAAATGCAAATAAATTATTGTATTGTATTGGCATAATAGGTGCTTCGAGATGAGCCAGAAATCTAGCCTACATTTGATTTCTCCACGTAAACTGCGTATCATGTGGATGTTGCTCTCGCCAGGGATCGACTAGGTCATAGTTGCAACGAAGTTTGTCGATCGAATGTATTATACTCTTTTTGAATTTAATGTCTTTACCTCCAAATTTATCGGAAGCGGACAGTGGGCAGTTTAAATCTCCACCAATAAGAATTTTGTCGATTTGATGGCCACGAATAGAATCGGTTATCTTCTGATAAAATGAAATTTGCTGGTTTTGGTCGTTTGGAGCATAAATATTAACGAGACACAATTCGTCTTCATTGGCGGTAGTGTTTACAATAATAAATCTGCTGTTTTTATCCGCAGTAACATTCGTCACCTCTATACTTAGCGAGGGTCTGAAAAGAATCATAACACCTCTCCTATGTTTTGAGCCGTGCGCAAAGAAAATGTCGCCTCCCCATTCTGCTCGCCAAAAATTTTCCAAGCTAGCCTCGCTGTACGTCTCTTGCAAGAAAATTACATCAAATTTTCTAATATGAAGCCACCGGAAAAGTTTTCTTCTTTTGATAGATTTGTTGAGGCCTCTTGCATTAAGAGAAACAGCATTTATGGTCATATACACACTAGACTTGTAAATTTCTTTCTAACGAAATTCATGAACCACAGCTTGCAACGTTCGATAGCGTTTAGCCTTGCGATGAAAATTTTTGTGCGGATGGTGCGCTGACTACAATTTAAATAGGTTGAGTAAGGCGGATACAAATCACAAAGAGTACAAAAAGTGTATGGCAACTAACACTTAACATAAAAGAAACACTAATTAAGCTGCGAAGCAGCTTATTGTATAGAAGGGAATATAAGTGCCATTTTTTAAAGGCATGTTGAAAAGAGACAAACCCTCCTACAAAACTCTCCGCCAAAATTTAAATAATTAACTAATGAAGCGAAAGGGAAGCGAGGGTTTTGAAAGGGAGCGTTTAAATAATGTTATATTACATGTATATTGTCCAAATCTTCGACTTTATGTACTCTATATACTTGATCGCTTTGGGATTTCCTGACGAAAATTTGGCCGTCAATGGTCCAGGCACTATGCCAGTTGTTGATCTTTTTAAACTTTCTGACTTTAGCGAATAGTTCGCGCCTATAGTTAGTTAAGTTCTCATTAATGTAAGCAGCCTCTGCACCATGAAAATAGTTATTTAGACTTACTGACCTCAGGTGCTTTTTGGATCTATAGAGTTCGCTTTTGGCTCTGTATGACTTGAATCGTACAATGATTGGTCTTGGACCGCCGTTAGATCTTCTCGTAGCCATTCTATGACAGATGTCGATGTCGTTGTTGACAATATGTACGTTGAGAACCTTCCCAAGCTTGATGATCTTGTCAGACAGATTTTCTTCTGAAGACTCAGGAATGCCGTGAATTTCGAGATTATGTTTTCTATTGTATTGTTCTAAATCTATTTTAAGTCGGCAACATCATCCTCTGCTTTGCGGACTGCTTTTTTGAGTGAGCTCACATCTTGTTTCAGCTTGTCATTCTCCGCTTCTAATTTCTCCAACTTATCGATATGGAACTCTAGCGACTTCTGCAGTTCTTCGTGTTGCTTGCGCAAAGCTCTGTTCTCTTTAAGAAGCTCGTCAGTGTTCCGTTGTATATTGTTCAGTGCGATCCAAATACTCGACAGATCAGCATGCTCGACCATGTGCTCTGTAGTCTTTGCAGTCTTATTTAGAGGAATTTCGGGGGAGCTGCTGCTACTGGGCCTTTCAACTCTCTTTCCTCCGATGATGGGAAGAATTTCGTCGCTTTCGCTTAACTTTTCAGCCATTTTTTGAGAAGCGGAGAGCTACACAGGACGGACTACTCAAAAACGCCGCCGTCCATCTCGGCTCTCCCCAGGACTCCCCTTTTTCTGTCTCACCGATAAACATCTAAGTGGAGCCAATTGAAATAAACTGCAGAAGCCACGCAAACAGCTGCCAATGACAAAAGTCCACTGAAACAACAAAGTTTGGTTTATCTTGTTGTGTAAAGTTAAATAAAAACATTTTACCCATGAACTTACGTGGAGGCATTATACATTTGTACAATAGTACCCCTGTGATATAAAGAAGTAATATATTGGTAGTATCTCAAGAACGGGGAATCGATCTCGACTTAAAAAAAACTAGGCGGGCAGGTGGTACCGGTCAATTTTTCGGTGAGATGAGCTTCAAAAGTCACGACGTTTCGACCTCTCCAAGGTCATAAATTTTTAAAAATTAGCATAGGGCTAACGCTAAAACGTGATAAATTAAGTGAAAAAGCGTTGAAAAATACAATGGAAAACAATATAGATGAGAAAAATACAATACAATAATCTTAGCAAGAATTGCTCTAAACAAATACTTCGGCGCGAACTGAATCGCACTGTTTGTTTAGTGTTGGTTTCAGTTCTTTGATCAAAAAATAAGACAGTCCAATTTGTTCTGACACTTTCTTAAGATTCGAAAACTCTGTGCGATTATTTCTGACTCTATATCGTGCTGCTCTCTGAGGTAGGATCCTTTGTGTTCTTCAATTCGTTGGTGTAGGTGTCGCACGTGTAGCCGATATAGCCTGCATCACACAGGCCACACTTAAATGAATACACCACGCACTGTTGACTCACAAGAGGCGGCTTGTCTTCCCTGACCTTAAGTTCATCCTTGAACTTTCTACTTTCTGTAAACTAGGCTAAGATCTGCGTTGATCTTCTTTCTGATGTCAGTCAGCTTTTTACGTACTACGTTTGCAGATTTCTAGTCCTTGTAGGCAACACGATTCGGACTGGGGCTTCTCTTTTATCAGCCACTCAGGTATGTCAATCCTCGGACACCTTAGATTCAGCGAATCTGCGAATGGTTGACTGCACAAGGCCGTCAGGATAGTGCAATCGGGAGAAGATCTCTTTAAGGCGTTCACATTCCTCGTGAAAAAAACTTCCAGGTAGACGAGATTTGAAGCGAAGGGTTAAGTATGGTTTTCAGCAGTGACCGTTTGTATCTAGCATCAACGTGGCTGTGGCAGTGTAGCAAAAGCCCTTTGTCCGTCGGTTTTCTGTAGACCGTGGTAGAGGGCAACCGTTCCTGATAACATACATTCCGAGAAAGGGAAGCCTACCATTTTCTTTAAGCTCCATTATAAAATCGATAGAGGGATGGCTCTTGTTTAAGGTCGTCAGAAATTCTGAGGATGCTTCTGGATCCGGAATTGCCCTAAGCGTGTCATCTACAAAGCGTTTGTAGAAGATAGGCAACTTGTTCTCTATCTCTAGCTGTTTCTCGATTTTGCACATGAAGGCGTTTGCCTTGAGGGGGCCCAGTGGCGATCCTATTGCTATACCGTACACTTGTTCGTACAAGTTTCCTTCAAACTGACAGAGCTGATTTTTGGTGGCGATTCTCAGCAGCTCCATCAAATCCAATTTCACGTTGTGAAATTAAAGCGTGAAAAAATAAAGAAAAAAGATAACAAACGTAAAATGAAGGAATTTACCACAGAGGAGAGTAATTAAAACATGTATCTATGCGAAGTGTTAATACATAATATAAATATTTCTTGTCTCAAAATATTCAAACGTATTATTGCTCTCACAGCAAAATCAAACATTGTGGAACTCGATGATATTTCGTTTCAGAGGCATGATCGACTTCTGTTCTCAGTGGACGAGTTCCATTAGCTGAATGCAACTAGAGTTGGATCGTCTACAGCATAAAGCGACTTTGACTGTACCTTTAAATGCCTCAGGAACCCTCTTTGCCTCTCTATCAACATGGCCCCATACAAAGACGCCAATGGAAAACTTTGGTGCGAGCTGCTGTCGTCTGATAAACACAGAAACCCCTTGGATTACAGAGAAAACAAGGCTTCCCACCACCTTTTCCTCCTGGTAGGATTTGTTTTATGGTACGTCAATATTACTTGATTACATGTACTACGAAGGAACGGTTAACTTTTTTTCAAAATGATGAGTAATGGTAATTGGACCGCGTCGAAGGAATAATTATAATCCCGCGAGTAATTTCAAAATCGGACGAGCGCGTAATTTAAAATTACGAGCACGATTTCTTCTTGAATATGTTGTAAAAACTGTAGTGAACATTAAGTAGGAATCAATTAAGGCTCACGTGATTCACGTGCGGAAGGCGTTGATATCAAAAGACAGAAATCCAATTAGGTATCCAATTACAAAAAGTTGAAATGCGATACCATAAATCCTTAAAATTGTAACTTTAATTTTCATTTTCTATCTATAGTTCATTCATTGTAAATCGTGTCCATTAGCTTAGTTAGTGCAGGTCCATATTAGGACTTTCTTCTTGACTATTCACTTTGTAACCTGCTTTTTAAATGAACTATGCATATGTAATAAACGCCACACAGGAAAGTATAGACGATTCCTGACGTCGTTTTAACTGTTTTAATCGCGTAGCCGAGTGACATACAACAAGTTCTTCAAACGATTCTTACCAAGTGAGTTTTCTATCCGATTCTTACACTATGTTTCATACACAAAGTGTCTTATTACACTATCCCTTCTACTAGAAACAATGAATCTCCCGATTCACGATCACTCCGTGTACTAAAACAAAATAAAGTCAATCCTTTGATTTGGTCTCTTAACAAAGTTCTAAAACAGTTTGAATACTATTAAAGTTCTCGCAGTGTTGTAGCCTTCTTCAGCAATTTTGGTTTCAGATTCCTTATCCGCTCCTTTTCCTCCCTCTGCTTGTCCTCCAACATCTTTAAGCGCTCAGTTATCTGCTGTAAACTATTCAGAATCCATTCACCATAACGGTCTGGGGGTCTTCTTATGCGTGCTGGTCTTAGGCTCTGACCAATTGGCTGTTCCTCTACGACCTCCTTTTCATGTTCTCTGTTCTCTCTCCCATTCCTGTAACAACCTTGGGCATCATCCAACAGTCCACTTCCCTCCGCAGCCGGTATATCTACCACGTGGTCACTTCCAGCACCCTGTTTAACGTCTCTGTCCTAAGCAGATTCAGCAAGGTAGCACGGATCCGCGCTTGCGCTGTCGTCTGGCATATCGACAACCTCATTGTACCCTTTATTTCTAGCTGCGACCCAGACAACCTCCTCCTCGGTTCCACTGGTAGCAGTATCAGGTTCCATTGATACCAACTTCTCCGATGCTGTCTGTACCTGTTCACCAACTGCGTTGCCTCCTACAGGTGCATCCACTGCTTCCTTGGCACCCGTTTCCTCCATAATTCTTTCCTGCCTTCTCTTGTACAACCGCAACTTGTTGAAATGGACTACTTGAGACTTCCTAGAATGTCCCCTTCTTCACACGGTACGTAACATCAGTGACTCGCTCCAGTATCTCATATGGTCCCTGCCACTGTCGATGGAACTTGTTTGCTTTACCTGGCTTCAGTTGTGGATCGTAGCTCAACACTAAATCACCAGGTTAAAAACACCATATGTCTCACTCCCCTGTGGTATGCATCTTTCTGGCGACGCTGAGCTACCTTGAGGTTTGGCCTCACATCACGGTATGAAGCTTCTAGGCTACCCTGAAGGTCTGCTAGGAATTCAGAGTAACTGCTTTCATTGCCCATGGGCATTACATCCCGGGGTATCCTCATCTCCCTCCCAAACAGTAGCTCAAATGGAGTTTGTTCCGTGGAGGAGTGGAAACAACTTCTGAAGGTCATCATCATCCACTGATCTAGTTGTTTATCCCAGCCCTGTGGATCATCGTCAACTCTGGCTTTCAGCATGGTACTAAGGGTGTTGTGCAGATTCTCAACTTACCCATTGCCCTCTGGATGATACGCAGTTGACCGAGTTTTGTTGATGTTCAACAAATGGCACATTTCTTCAAACTCCTGGGACTCGATGCTTTTTCCTTGATCGCTGTGTATGCTGTCTGGTACACCATACCGACAAATCCAGTTCTTTACCAACACCCTTGCACAAGTTTTGGCACGCTGATTTGGAATTGCATACCCCTCCGCCCACTTTGTAAAACTGTACTGTACAGTCAGAATGTAGGGATTTCCCCTTCGCGATCTTGGTAAGGGGCCAACTATGTCAGTGTGGATTCTTTGCATAGGGGTTCCAGATGGTATCGGATGCAGGGGTGCCTTTGATTTAGGCCTGTTCTTGCACTTGGCACATGTCAGGCAGCTGCTACAATACCGATGAACTTCTTTTGTCACACTTGGACTCCAAAACTCAGTTTTCATCTTCTTCAGGGTCTTCATTATTCCTAAGTGGGCACCTGCTAAACCATCATGCATTTCCATGCGCGATTCTTTAACAAGTTTCTGAGGTAAGACCATCCTGCTCTTAGCTGACGGGGCTCTTTCAGGTGACCGCAGATAAAGTACTCCTTCTCGTAGCTCCAATAGTTCCCACTGAGCCCAGAGTTCTCTTGTTGCTCGACTCAAGGGTCGAACTTCCTTATCGGTTGGTTTCTTCCATTCCCGCAACAATTGATCTACGACTGGGCCAAATATCAGGATCTTCAATTTGAGCTTGTGCCACATTCTCGAATGACCACAGATCCTTTTTATCGTCATCGTGACCGTGTGGCAGCCTGCTGGTGACCGTTGCTACCTCTGGCTTTGCAGATGGAGCACATGAGGGGCATTCTCCATGATTTCATCTAGGACGTCGAGACAAGCTCCCTGCGTTGCTGTGTTGCTTTCCTGGCCGGTGTTGAACCTCATAGTTATATTCTTGGAGGCGTTCAAGCCAACGAGCCAACTGACCTTGAGGCTCTTTAAAGGACCCCAACCATCTCAATGAGGGATGGTCAGTTCGTATACGGAACCTTCGCCCTAACAAATAGTACCGGAAGTAGCCACCATACGTCACTGAAGCAAGTATTTCCAACCGAGTGGTGCAATAATTCTTTTCATGTTCGTTCAAGGAGCTACTACCATAAGAAATCACCCGCTCTGTCCCATCCTGCTGCTGTTGAGATAGAACTTCTCCAATTCCCTGGTACTGGCTTGCATCAGTGTCAAATATGAAAGACCCTGCTTCAGCACTGAAATTGGGGTAGGCTAGTACTGGCGCGCCTCTCACACGGCATTTCAGTTCCTCGAATGCTGTCTGTTGTTCCTGTTGCCAACTAAACGACACAGTCTTCCTACACAGCTGGCACAGAGGTTCAGCGATGACAGAAAACCCAAGGATAAATTTCCTGTAATAGCTAGCAAGTCCAAGAAAGCTTTAAAGCTCTTTCACATTAAGTAGCACTGTCCATGTTTCAACAGCTTTAACTTTCTCAGGGTCAGTCTTGTTCCCGTCAGAAGGCATGACATGTCCTAGAAAGAAAACTCCCTTTCTAAGGAATCGGCAATTAGATGGCTTTAGTTTCAAACCAGCAGCTTTTTTTACGATCAAACGCCAGCTGGGGACGGCGAATGTGATCTTCAAAGGTAGGAGCCCAGATGATGATATCATCCAAATACACTAAACAGTGGGTCCAGGTGAGACCACTGAGTGCAAGATT
Organism: Micromussa lordhowensis; assembly: GCA_964020085.1. Taxonomy (NCBI): domain Eukaryota; kingdom Metazoa; phylum Cnidaria; class Anthozoa; order Scleractinia; family Lobophylliidae; genus Micromussa; species Micromussa lordhowensis. The sequence continues at coordinate 32,253,901 of OZ026600.1, forward strand.
CATTAATCTGATGGAGCTAGCTGGGCCATTTGTCAATCCAAATGGCATCACTGTCCACTGAAACTGTCCATGATGAGTTGAGAAAGCTGTTTTAGGCCTTTGCTCTTCTTTCTCCTGCATTTGCCAGTACCCCGAAGCCAAATCCAGGCTAGAAAACCACTGAAAAACAGCTAAGGCCTACAACAAATCATCTGCCTGAGGCAGGGGTATAGCATCGTTCGTCGTACACTGGTTGAGTTTACGAAAGTCCACATACATACGATATATGTCCCATCATGTTTTCTTGCAAGCACTACGGGACTGCTTCATGGACTTTGAGACGGTTCAACCCTGCATGCAGCTAGGAGCTCATCTAGTTGCTCATCAATAACCTCTCGCTGTTAGGGTGGTACCCGACGGGGAGGCTATTTCACTGGCTTGCAATCACCCGTGTCAATGGCATGTTCCAAGAGGCCCGACTTTCCTAAATCAGAGCTGTCCTTTGAAAAGACATCCTCGTATTCCTTTACTAGAGACATGCCCACATTTTCTCCATGTTTCCTCATTCAAAACACTAACAGTTGCACCAGTGTCTAGCAATATACCAGTTACACTATGGTTCACAAGTCCTGTAATATAGATTCCAAAGTCTGACATGGCAGAAAGTACATTGTTACTTATAAAAGCAGGGTCGTTTACCTCATTGGCGTCTATTGGTGCTTGGGCCACCACTGCGGACCTCACGGGGACTGCCTGGCCCTCGGCAGGCCCCGAGCTCTGTTTCCTCCTTCTTTGGCGGCAAGCAAAACATACCACGTCATTGCGGCGCCGTGCAGTCAAAGTCGTTTCAGCTTTCCTTTCCAGCTCACGAATTTTCTCATTCATACCTAGAACGATCTCCTTAAGCTCACGGATCTCAGTTGAAATTTTGTCACCACCCGCTGAAGCACTCACCGCGTTCACCGACTTTTCTTTTCTTTTCTACTGATGGCACAGCCTGACAAGCTTTACGCGCGCTTTCTAACCGACGAACAACACGAACAGCCTCCACAAGCGACGCCGGTGTACTCATGAACACCTTTTCTCGTAAATCATCGCTGATTGCCACTACTTGAATAAACTGACCTCTTGCCAGTTCCACCTTGAACGAATAAGCTGCCTCTGGGTAGGCATTTTCCACTAGCTCCATCAAATTATCGGCGAATGCTTCGAAATCCTCATTCGGCCTTTGAGACCTAGCCCGTAGCTGCAGTTTATAATCTTCCTTCGTCTTGCCCGAATCAAACCTTTGAACCAGTTGTGCCGTGAATTCCTCGAAGGTAGGCCTACTCTGGGGCCTGAAGTCGCCTTAAGTCGCCTTAAGTCGCCTTAAGTCGCCCTAAGTCGCCTTAAGTTGGTATCAGTTATGCAATGTTAAAAAGGTTACCCCTATTCAAATTACCCCTGTAGAAGGGTATTGGAGTTAACAACTGTCATGCAAAGTAAACTCCACTCCAACCTAGAGGACGAGGAGGCATGGAAATCCAATGGTTGGTGCAGTGAGCCCCTATTGGGGATCATTGCATTGTGTTCATACTCCACAGTGCCTCTCCTCATCCAGATGTATAAATGGGTACTGGGCACTACTACTCAGCCACACCTTCCTTCTTGTTTATATATGAGAGTTTGGCTTTGCCCCATGGGCTATTGGCCCGTGACCCCTAAGGGCAAAGGGTCTAATAATTGCTTTAGTATCACCCAACTAGTTGGACAGAAAAGGCAGTAATAAGGACTCGAGGACTATTACTAATAGTCCTCGAGTAGCGTAGTCAATTAAAAATTGCAGGATTTGCATTAGTCCACTAGTTGGGTGATACTAATATAGTTTATTCGGAGGATGTCTAAGCAAATGAAATCACTGTGAAACTACTAAAGATAAAGGGACATACTTTCAGGAACGCAACTTACGGTAAAGCGATAAGACTTCACTTCAACATGCAATGTCAATAATTTTGATGGCATTGAAAATGGGGCTGACTAGGGCCCTTTAAAAAGCTGAGGACCCAGCAATTACTGTATTATGCTGGCTTTCTTATACATGAAAAAGCTAATATTATAATAGTCCTGCACCTGTCTAGCCCCCATGTTGGCAGGAATAATTTCTACATTTAGACTTAAACAGGAATGACAATCTGATGTATACTCTCTGACAGATGGCTTTTTATTTCTACTAAGTTTTAATTTTTTTCTTGTATTTAATTGTAAAAAAGTTAACCAAAATGATGACACTCTATGTTATCAACAGGAAATAATTATATTGAATATGGAAAGAGATAACAAAGAACTATACTGCAACAATTTCATTTATTACTTTTTGTAATATGTTACCGAATCAGATTTTCGAAGACCTACAGTGTATAAACAGTGAGAGGTGTTCCAGATAATCAAGATAAAAAAAGAAAAAAAGGCAGACATTCTGGATTAAGGCTCAATTCTTTCTAGTCACTTTTACACTGGGCAGAAAAACATTGAAACATGGTAATTCAAAGTCAATTGAACCGAACTGAGGCTACCCTTTAAATACTCTACTTACCCAGTGTAAAAGAGTGACGAAAGTTGGCCCTTTATCCAGCATAAGTCATTATCTGCATTTCACTTCCACATTCGACCAAATCGACTGACCAACTGCAAACGTTTGCATTTCGTAAACTGGACGAACCAACTTGCAGCATAATAATTGTCTCTCTTGCCCATTAAATCCTGTTCGTACATTTGATGAAGCCAGGTATTCATATCATCTTATACAATTTACGTGCACTGCGCTTCTGTTACTATCGAAAGCTAAGTTTTATTTTTGTGTGAACATGGCCGCCAGGTTTTGGAACACGTGACTTAGTCAAAGCGCACGTGAGTGTTAGTCACGCACATGGTAGTATGATTACTCCGACGGGCGCTTACAAAAAAAAGAGAAAGAAAACAAATCGCGAAACTAATTCTCACTTAAAGTTGAATTGGTTGATTTGAAATAAATCTACAATCGGGAACACTGAGCAGGAGAATTTGAGGCTGAAAACACGCGTGATGTCTTGTCTCTTTGAAGCATGGAAACCAGTTAGCGGCGCAAGGGTTACTGGGATAATCAAAATGGCGGTGTGTATCTATCAATTTCAAGTATTTCGTTGTGAAAATGTCGTTCTGGACATTTGTAATGTGCCAGGTGAAAAGCAGTGAAAACTTGGAAGGCATGTCTCCTGGTGGTCTGATCAACCGTGGTAAAAAAAAAACCCTCGATTCACTATATAAACTGGGTCGTCAAAGTTTTCTGGATCTTTCTGGCGCCACACAAGTAGTTGGTGAAATTCGAAAGGAAGTGTTCTTACAAAGGACCTTAGCATGCGGTACTCATTATGGTATTGAAATGCTTTGTCTGACTGAGGCAGGAGAGCAGCAAATTTACTAGGTCCCTGAAAAGGACTGAGCAACTCTGGAAAGGCATGCATTTGCCAAACTCACATGCCAAAATTGACAGTGGAGATGCCAAAAAATGGCAGATAAGTCTACCAAAATAACCATTTTTATAATTTGGGAAGCATTGTAAAATAAATGCATGTAAATAAGATTAATTTATTTTAATTTACTTGTTGTTTCAATTATTGAAAATATATAAATATTATATTTGTAACTAAACCAAGCTAAATCATGTCTCTTTTCTTAAATTTTAAATTTTTGTCACTGTGAATGTATATTTTGGCTAGATTGCAGAATACCTGGCCCACTTATTTGCATCTCATTAAATAAGAGTAGCAACTATTGTTATATACCTGGTTCTTCAAAGCATACTGACACATGTAAATGGCTGGGCTGGGTATTCTGCAATCACTCCTATATTTTTATATTTTTGTTTGATGTTGGTTTTTATTGTGATATCTTCACTAATATTCATGCTACCTTGCTTGTATTTATTGTTATTATTCTTATAATAGTAACCGTTCAGTGTTGGTGGTAATTCTATCTTAAATAGCATTTAAAAAAAATGGTTTGAAATCTGGATATTTGAGTATATGATGACTTGTGTGAATACAAAAGTAAACAGATGACTGGTACAATATTGGTTAATTGCAAGAAACTTTGTTGAAAATTTTAAAGTATATGGAGAAACTGTTGCTAAGTTTAGGTTTGTGTCACTCTAGTGAAATTAAGTCGCCTAAAATCGCCTAAAGTCGCCTAAAGTCGCTTTAAGTCGCCTAAAGTCGCCTTAAGTCGCCTAAAGTCGCAATGGTTTTTTGGCCAATTTCGCTTAAGTCACCTTAAGTCGCCTTAAATCGCCCAAAGTCGCCTTAAGTTACGGCGACTTAAGGTCCCAGAGTAGGCCTGAAGGTTAACGATCCTGAAAATTTAAGAAGCTCAACCGCTTTGTAGGCCTGTTGATCCAGCAGGGTAAGCAAATACGCTCGACTATCTGAACGTTTGATATGTACAAGTTTACATACTGAAGAAGCTGCGAACGCCAGGTTTTAAAATTTTGACCCACTTAATAAACACGCGGAGCTCGTACGTTTTTCCTAGATTCCGTTTCGCTAGACACCACCATGTTCTGCTTCAGATCCTAAGATAAAGTATTCACCACTTAACGAATTCCAGAACTCTCCTCCTGCGATGCACTTTTTGGTTGTGGCTTTGCTTTTTGTTTTGCGCGGATTCGTTTGGAAGATAGCCTTCGGCGCCTCCAGGCATTTCCTGTTCTTCGTCACTCATTTCTTGGTCACTTTAAATCTCACTTCTGAAACCAATGTAATAAACGCCAGACAGGAAAGTAAAGACGATTTCTGAAGTCGTTTTAACTGTTTTAATCGCGTAGCCGAGTGACATACAACAAGTTCTTCAAATGATTCTTACCACGTGAGTTTTCTATCCGATTCTTACACTATGTATCATACACAAAGTGTCCCATTACACATGTATGTATAAACGTGAGACACCCACCTGATCGATCGCCAATAACGTGACAAACATTAGTGAGAAAAATGAGCGTTCATGAAAGCCTGGGACTTAAACTGGTCTATTCTCAGATACTTTGAGACTATGCCTAGGAACTAGATAAAGAAACGTGTCGTGATTCTCGATGAATTCGGATTTTTCGTTTATAAACCTTCTCAACATACTGTAATATACCGTTTTCCATTGTTTATTACCTCAACAGCAATTTTTTGGTAGCTAGTGTTATACCAACTTCCGATATAGAAAAACAGTTTTAGACTTAACAGTTACATAGGAAGGAGAATGACTCTTTCCATTCGTCTGGTATTAACAGCATCGATATTCTCGAAATCAGGATGTATTTTTAATCACATCTAATCCCAGGCAGAAATCCTTGGGTTCCAGGCACCCTAGTTCAAATTTGTCTCCGGTCACACAGCGAAAGACCGCAAAGCTAGGTACAAAATATTCAACGGCAAATATCTAAAAGAAAATTTTTTGAATTAGCTGTGCGGAAAAAAATCCCTGTCCCGTTAAAACTATAATCTGTATTTGTTCCTTAGTTCTCTTTATTCTCTCCAAAAAACTTTCTATTTCTGTTACATAAGTCCCAATCAGTCTCAACAATATTATTTCGTACGAAAAAATGGTCATACCAACACTAAGTTACTCGATAAACACGTAAACATAAACAGTGTAGCAATCACATGGTACGGTAATTACTGCTAAATAGTGGTTAAATTTGTAAAGGAATGAAGTGACACTGTTAAACATGAGCAATAAAACAGTAACTACAAATGCGAAGGAGATGTAACAATTAATAAAGTCACAATTGGATGATTCGATGCTAAACGACTGAAATCTTTGTTTGCTGTGTTGATCAGAGCACATTCCAAAAAAGAAATAATGGCACTTCTCTTGAAAATCGTGGGTTGATTAAATTTCAGCAAAGTCACCTATTTGCAACTGAAGACATACGTTTCCTGGTTCTCCATTTTGAAAGTTTTCATTTTCGCGAAAATGTTTTTTTTTTTTACTATCGGTGTCAGTGCCATTCATTTGTTAGTTTATATAGGTATTGGCAGCTTTTACAGGTAAAATTAGTTTAGCCGAGGGCAAAATTAAAAATAAGAACCTGTTACATTAAAGGGGTTCTGTCCACAATTTCTGACACAGACATCCTGTCAATAATGTATGGAAGTTCTCACAAGTAATATTTTCTTTAATCTCACGGACAGACGCGGTTTTTGTCTTCTTGCAAAGCTGGTACCTTTTTTTGCGGCAACAAATAATAAAAATTATGCATATTTCCTAGGATTTATGTGGAAATTTTCTGCAACATCCTGTTGTGTCAGGATGTCTCCTTCTGCGAGTTGCTTTATTTGCAAAATAAATTTTGTCCTTCCGATGTTCTTAACTTAACCAAATAGCAATTAATCGAGGGCACAGGGGAAGTCAACAGCACCACCTGTATGTAAATATTTTGATTTTCTGCTATTTTTTCTGTCTCACATGACAACCTAATAGCAAAGAAAACTTAAAATAACCTAAGACTGACGACATCTTTTTATTCAGCACAAAATCATTTCGACCCTTCTACCGCTACCGTTTTCCTCTATCATGTTTTCTTCTTGCTCTCTTTACTGATGAACGAGGCAAATTGTTATATTTATATTCATATTCTCGCTTACTTATTTCTAGTGACGGAGTGACCGTTTTGACTTCATTTTAGGTATTTCATATAACTGTGTAAGGCAAACCATTTTGCCAGAGATGACGACAGCATTAAAAAGGGAAATTGGGGAGGCCAAAAGAGAAATATTTATTTGAATGAAACTCGACTTTTTACGATTAAAACCAATTGAAACAACTTTTTATCGGAATTGATTTAAAATTTTAATTCCTGCTCTCCTCTCCTTAGTTTCCTAGAAGATCGCATCAATCTGAATACGAATTCATATAGGTTAGAAACATGATAGGTTGTTTTAACAAAACTCTTTCCGTTGTGTTTTAAACTGCCAATCAATTGTAAGCCTTAATAAACACGAACAACTCAAGAACTGTCTTGAGTATGCTTCACTAAGTCACACCAGATCGTTTGATTTAAATATTATCTCATTTCGACCCTTCTCGCGTTTGGAATCAATCATGCCTACCGTTTCATTCTATTGTGTTTTTTTCTTGCTCTCTTCTCTGATAACCGACGCCAACTGTTCTTCAGGTTAGATTTTCGCTTGTTGCATGATATTTATGATATTTATTTAAAGGCTAGTGTTGCTACTTTAACATTATATGTCTGTATAGAGACTCAGAGAAATATATATCAATGATACTAGGCTTCAAAATGATAATGGCCTGCTTATATGGAAAGAAAGTATGAGAAAGTAAGCGATGTCCATGATCTCTGTTCTCAACTCGTTGCGCTTCTTGTGAAAAAAACGCGCAGGCTCGACGCCATGTGTCAGTCTAAGAGCTACGGGAAAAAAAACTTGCTAGATGTCGACAATGCTTTTTATTGTTAACTTAATATTTCGAAGGACTCTTCTTTTTCTGTCTCAAAGATAAACATCTAAGCGGAGCCAATTGAAATAAACTGCAGAAGCCACGCAAACAGCTCCCAATGACAAAAGTCCACTGAAACGTTTATCTTGTTGTGTAAAGTTAAATAAAAACAGTTTACCCGTGAACTTACTTGGAGCGATTATACCTTTGTACAATAGTACCCCCGCGATATAAAGAAGTAATATATTGGTAGTATCTCAAGAACGGGGATTCGATCTCGACTTGAAGAAACTAGGCGGGCAGGTGGTACTTGTCAATTTTTCGGTGAGATGAGCTTCAACAATCAATATGGCCTACATCACAATTTTAGCGCGATCAAGTAATTTTGAATCGAAATGGCGGAGATTATTCAACAACTTTAAAACAATTTAAAATATCTTGGAGATGGATTTTGGAAGTAAAACAACTCAGAAACTATCGTAAGTAAATGAGAAAGTAGTTCTCTGGATTATCTCGAAATTCGAAGCGCAAACACTAGCTGAACGATTTTACGTGTGGTTTCGCAAGTGTTCGAGATAGCAGCACATGTTAATTCCGATCGCCAGTTTTACTGGGATCTCGTTCATTCGGATCGCTTATTTGTATCGAGTAATCTTACGTGGCGTAGAGTTCATGTCACTGGGTGACTTTGCAAGGATTCAAATTTAAATGTTAATAATACACATAAAAAAATTACTCGATTCTGATTGGCTGAGAGCAGTGCAGTTCAAGTGTAACACCAGTGCAAAAAATGTAACACCGGTGCAAAAAATGTAACACCAGTGCAAATTACACATCGTAATTCTGGATAACGATTAGCAGAAAGACAATGAGAAATTTTGTAGGCCAATGATATCATGTCAAGCAGTGACAAAATTTTTGCACGGAAACTCTGAAAAGAGTTCTCGAATGCGAAAAAAATGGCTTCGAGAAACATCTTCCGGCAATTTTTCTGCGCGAATTTTTTCATGTTTGTATTAATAGTAAGTAATCATACGGTTTTTCTGTTCAATTTGAATTAATTTGCACTTGTGAGTTTTTCAAAAAGCTGAAATTGCACTCGCCGAAGCGGCTGGTGCAATTTCAGCGTTTTGAGAAACTCACTCGTGCAAATTAATTCCAAATTGAACTCGAAACCGTATAATTACCTATACTAATACCAGGTCTAGAAATAATTTCCGCAAATCTACTGCCAATATAACCTGTGGCCATTGGTCTTCAATTTACTTCTGTTCAGAAATATGGAATAGATTAGACATTTCATTAAGGGATGCAGAGTCGTTGACTTCATATAAACGTGACTTGTCTAAAGCCGTTTTATGAACGTTTTAAATTATTTTTCTTCTAACTTTTGTATGTATATTCTGAGATTTTTTACATTTTATATTTTTAAATTTTTTGTAGTTTTTGTCTAGGTAATTTTGTGAGGATCCTTCTGTAAACCACTCGGCTTTGATGTTGGTATATAATCAAGCTAGTCTTTGTAACTCTCTTTCTCAGTCAAAACCTAAGCCCTCTGTTTTACACAGTTTGACTTCCATAAAGATGCTCAGGTTTTAGATCTTCAAACATTAAAATTGCCTAAAGTGATTTTCCATTTGTGTGAAGTTGAATCTCGCTTAATTAAATTATGTTTAACTCTAAACAGAAAGGATGAAAATTTCTGCAATAACCTGCCGTGTAAGTCTGTTTTAGCTGGTAACTTTATTCATACAATAAATGACGGCCTATATTTTTTCGTTTTGATCTTGTTCCAACTAAATGCAATCAAGACGTCACAACCTGTCGGGTAAACAAAAAATGATCTTCCATGTTTTCTTTTTTATCACGACAAATGCAGAAGATATTTTAAAGTCTAGCAAACATCAAGTTCTCAACAGTCAGAATGCGAATGTTTCAATGTTTAAAAAGTATAAATTATATAAATTATTTCGACTTATACAAAAACAAGTCTATTCCTAGTTAAGTCATATTCGCATATTCGCTATTGGGCGTAAAGATTGGTTTGCACTGCGAAAACATGGCCCATAGCCGGCGAGAACAGATCAGACGATTTCTCTACGCAGCTTTTAGCATAGCACTAATTTATTGATTTTAGAAAATACTTTAAGAGAACCTACCGCAAGCATCACTTGCTTTGAAAAACAATTAATGACTTTGAGATCTCGATTAACTCACCCTTCGGCCTCATCCGAACTATCACTGAATATTTGCTTAAAATATTGTTTCAATAATAGAAGAGAACTTCAGGCCTTTGCCCACGGTTCCTGCGGGATGTTTCCTAATGTTGTTCGTTTAATTTGCATCGGCAAATCCTTTTTTTTTCCTCGCGTATTCAGGTATGACTCAGCGACAGTTTCTTCAACCGTCACTACTGCAAATATAACCGGCGACGAAACCTATCCGCCAGAGACCAGCGCGAGAGTTTGACAGGGGCAGAAGTTTTAATTAATATGTTAATGTCAACACAACTCAGGCATCATGTTGTTCATGATAATGTTTATAGTCACGAGCTGCAATCAACAATACTTGGGTTTTCAACGCCAACCGCTAGAGCATTAAAAATTTATGTCCAAGGCAACTGTATTAATAATAATAGAGAGAGTTCCTGTTTGAATCGTGGGCGCTGTTTCGTTATTTTGCAATTGGCCCATGCAAGCTAGGCAGTGTCTCACTTTAATGTTCGTATAAGGTTTACGTTTTTAGAGAACATGAATAATTTGAAAAAAAAAATCTAAAACTAACTCTGTGGCCATTGAAAAGAAAAGAACAATGTATCTTTTAGCACCAAAGTAAAAACTAATAATACTAAAAAAGAATAATAATCTTGGCAAATATAAAATGCATTTGCAGCTGTAATACGATCATGTTGATTAACAAAGAGAGCTGTAAAATTGGGACATCCAGAAAAATCTAACTGAGCATAACAACATCATGTCAGCGTTTTCGCAAGTCAAATTTTCCGGTTCTTGTCATCGAAACGACCACCTGCCAAATGGGTAGAAATCTAAACGATGATTGGCTAATCCTTTTTAACACGCACAAGGTCTCACGGAGTTTTAGGATAATTACAAACGGAGGCTGAGTTCTTCATTTATGGTAACCCTTCCGATTCGATATTTTATTCCACCATGCCTGTGCTTGTCATCTATTGTGTCGTCTTCATTTTATCTACTGTGTTACACCATACCAGCTGTTTTCCAGGTAAGATCGATTTCAATTTCGTATTTCTAAAATGCAAATTAGCAACTTGAACCCTTTTTTCCTTCGATCGTTCAAATGCTTCTTGATTAATCACTTTAAATCAGGTGAACAAAACGTATAAAACATTTGCCAGTCAGTAAAAGCTGTATAAGCGAAGTGTGGTATTTTCAAACCGGAAGAGTGGGCTACAGTTAACAGTTAGTCGCCGTCCGCTGAGAAGCTGAGAAAAACTTAGACCTACGACCAATGGGCAATATGTAGTTTACAACGATTACTTAGCGCCTTTTCAATGAGGGTTGATTTCAACTTTTGGTTTTTTAAGTCCAGAAGAAAAGGAGTTGTGGAGGTGTAAAAAGAAAAATTGAATATTAGCTTTTATTGTTGGTTGAGGAAGTTATGGTATTGCGATTGGCTGAGAGAACGTAAATTTATCGTTACTATTTTTAATTTCCGCTGCAGTGCAAACCAATACAGGCGTTTTTTGTAGTTTTCTTGGTCATATAGTTAATGAGTCATCGTAAGAGTACTATGAACAATACAGGATTTACTCCACTCGTGATATCTTATTGAAATTTTTTCAAATAATAATAATTGCACTTGCCTGAACGAATTTTCAATCATCTCTCGCTCTGTAAATCCTTATAATTACACTCGCATTCAAATTAAAATTGCAAATGAATATTGCATGCTAGACTCTGTACTAAATATCTTCTGTCGCAACGCCGAGAAGAATATTATCAATATTTCAACTCAACCTATTAAACCAGTGCTTGAAATCATTTGCACAGATCTTTGAGAAAAATCACAGCTTATGATATTTTACTTGCTTCAACACCTTATCTAGGAATGGCATGATCCCCACCCTTTCAAAGAAACATGTCTCACATACCTTTATCGCCAATTACAGTTTGCGAGATTCAATTTTGTTAAACCTAGTTTGAACATTTTGTTTAAATTATATAAACCATAAGTTAATGATAATTGTTTCTACCACAGGAGCAAACATTTTGCAGCAGAGTTTTAGACAGCGCCTGTATATAAAAAGTGATTTTCACTACCTCGATGTGCCTGGTGTTGGAATAAACATGGCCCACGATGAATTTGCTTGCACCTTCAAGTGCCTCAGCAATCCCTTGTGTTTCTCAGTGAACCTGGCATCTTCCAGAGGGACCAACGGAAAACTCTGGTGCGAATTACTGTCTTCTGATAAATACAGTAACTCAAAAGCATACAAAGGAAACATGAGTTCACATCATTACTCCATACTGGTGGGTTATTCTCTAAGATGAACTGATATGTACATTAACCCTACTCAGATAGGGATTTTAAATCTTTTAAACTCGTTATTTTTTAATAAGAATCAAATAAATTTGATAAGAATGTGGAGGCTGAAGTTGGTGAAATTTTAAGAATATATTTCAAAAATAAACCCAATGCTGAGTTTTGAAAAGAAAATAATTTTGTGTGTTGAAAATTTGTAAATACAACTTCTGAAACTCATGAAGGACCGACCGTGAAGGAGGTTTGGATGCCCGGTATTAATTAGCATAGATTTTGATGATTTTACCTCCCCATTTTCTCCATAGTTTTTGTTTTGATTGAGAAGATATATCAAACACTCGAGACAGTGTTCATCGGCTATACAAACACCTCGAATTTCGTCAAAAATACTCCGCTGCGCGTCGTATTCTCAACTCTCTTCTCGGTGTTTGGATAACCCGATGAAACACTCTCGCTCCTGTTTGATATATCACATAATTTATAACAAAAACAGCACTAGTCGTTCGTTCGATGCTGGTAATATATCTGTGAGATATCAGGCGTTAGTTCCCGCAGGCTGGCTAAAAATTACCTTAATCCAGACACCAAATACATTCTAAACAGAAACGTCATACGCTATAATCTAAGAATACTCACAAGAATATTTTCAGCCTAAACTCGGCAGAAAAATAAGAATATTCAGCCTAGGCTGGAAAAAAAATATTTTAAAAGAGAGTGTATTTACAGCAACGAGTAAACGGCTGGATGGCGGGCGTCCTCTTTATGTTTACCTAACTTACTAAAAAGCAATGAGACTTGGAGCGAAATTGGAAAATATAAATTGCCTGCCCAAAAGTTTTTGCCTTGGAGTTGTCAAGTTCCGTGAGGCTTTAGCCTCTTCCAGGTATTCAGTTAGTTGGGACGCAGCGCCAAAAACGGCGAGAGAAAGCCAAAGAAAGCCTGAAGGCAAACTTAACAAAAGGTCCTTCTGCCCATTTATATACTGCCTACAGGGGCCCGAGACATGACCACCGGCTTGTGGTTTTCAGTCGTCAGCAGATGTCAAAACGCAAAACAGTCGACAGGCTTGCGCGTAAAATAAGCAGCCATTGGATCATGTGGTGCAAAAAGTATTCTATTCACCAACATTCATATTCATGCTCAGTTGTAATCCGGTGTGGAAAAATGATTGATCAGCGGAGTAAGTCAAGCTGGGACAGCTTGGCTTAGGAAGTGTTAAAGATACGACCCACGGGAGTTTTGGGTGGGAGGGTGGGCCGTTCACCTCCTCGTAGCTCCGCTGAAAAACTGAGCTAGAATGAATTATTTTCGCGCCAAACCAGAATTTATCATCAGCAATTACATAAGCGCACGTGAGACTGCTCTGCCAGCCATTGTTAAGTGTATTTCAACTTCGCATATCATTATGAGTGTTATGAATACAAACAAATTAAAGGAGGAGCAAACTTTAAAGGCCTGTTCAAACGCACTCGACTTTGTATACCATACAACATTCGACTTGTGTACTCTACAAAGTCGAGTGCTTTTGAACACCTTGTATAGTGCCCACTATACACGATTCGACAAGTCTAATCGTGTATAGCGATGTTTGAAACTGGTCAAACTTCTACTCGACAACCACGCGACTTTTCCTTTGTTTCGCGATCACTAAAGCGATACTCTACAAAGTCGAGCTCGTTTGAACGCACCACTCGACTTGTAGAGCATTATACTGCATGCGAGCATGCGCAGTCGAAGTCGACGAAATCACACACGCGTGGAACTATGGCTAATCTTAACCCACAATTCTCCGTTTCGTCATACTTGTAGAGTGGTTGTATAGTCCGTGTATAGTACGTTTGAACACCTTACCCAACAACGCTATACCATGTCGATCATAAAAAGTCGAGTGTTGCATAGTGCGTGTATAGTGCGTTTGAACAGGCCTTAAGTTTGTTTAAAAGTATGGAGTTCGAGATATATAATCTCGATCAAATTGATCCAAAAATACATATGAACGTCCCTATGCAAAGGTATAGCTTTCTCGAAATAAAGTTACGGAAGCCTCTGAAGAAAAACTGGACGACGATGCATAGATGTAAATATGATATCCGTGAAAAGAAGCAACATACTGCACTTGCAAACAGTTCTAATCAAAAAGCCGGGCCCCGCGTCACAATAGAACGAAAGTAAGCAACATGTTCACGGAATAATTCAAGATTTGTCCCTCGAAAGCCACTAATACTTTAAAACATCTATCTTGCAATAGAAACGAGCCTAAACAAAGTCGTACATGGCGTATTACAGAGGTGTCAAACTCTGGGAAGCGACATGCGGATAACAGCAGAAGCTATGCAGACCTATGACCTCTAAAAATTTGCCATAGCACAGTCTAACGGTTCCGCTCTACTAAAAGTTCGTCCTAATAACATAACATAAAGAGCCTTTCATAAACAGTTGTGGAGCAAAAAAAAGGCCGAAAAGGGAACGGTAAATGTACAAATGTCATGAACCGTAGGATTCGTGTAGGCCCGTCAACCCCATTTTATGCTGCAAAAACATGTTTGTTGACCATGTTTTTTTATTCAATCCTACTGTTCTTCGGGAGGTACTCCACATGGAAAACTCAATTAAACTCAGATGAAGCTCAGATGAGTATAGCCAACTCGGCCCTACACGCCTCGTTGGCTACCTATCATCTGATTCTCATATGTCCAACGCGCGCTCGTAGAATAGTTGTTAATCATTATTTGTTAATAATTTAACTCCCTGTTCTCATTTCAGTCATCTTGTTTTTCATCGCCATGTCAAAACGGAGGTACCTGTCTGCCGAACTATAACGATGGCACGTTTAAATGCTTTTGCGAAAAAAGTTTCATAGGAGAATATTGCGAGAAAGGTAGATGTCATTAAATGCAACCATGTAATTCAGCTTAACAAACAGTTAAGATGAGTAACACCCTGTCACAGCTGTTGTAAAAGAAATATGGTTCGATTCAGGTTTTAACCGTTCTCAGGTATCTCATTACACTGGTCTGTACTAAAATCTGATGTTTGGGAGATTGCTTGCAATTAAATTTAACTCAAGTTAGAAACCTCCTGCAGAATTCTAACTGATGAATGTACATGAATTTATAGGCACGGCCTTTACTAAGATAGTGTCTTTCGGTATATTTCAGCTGTGAAGTCATGCATGGAGGTGTTCAATTTTCACAAGTAAGTTATTCTTCTGTTACATGTACAACTTCCCTGCACATTTGAACATTAATATATCTAATCAATTGGGGTACAAAATTAAATCAAAACAGTAACTGATTGATGTTCCTTAAAATATTGTCTGAGTGATTTTAATACCAGTTTATTTAGATTATTATAGAAAAAACAATAACCTCCATTTGGCGCGAAAATATTTATCGTAGACATTATTTGTTCCGAGAAGAGAACAGTTTTCGAAGAGCGAAGCTCGATGAAAACTGTGAGCTTCTCCGAACAGATAAATTCAAATGTTTACATTAAATATTTTTGCTTGCGGCGATTGGTCTAAACGCGTCACGTGGCCGAATATGGCAGCTAAAACTAGGCAATACATTACCCAATTTCCAAAGATCCTGCGTGTTGCGAAGAATTATTAAAATAATAGCCTCAGTTTCACTTTAAATATGCTCGTTTTTGTTCGAGCCCGGTCCGCGTATTTTTTCGTTGTTTTCTATCGAACGATGCTGAATCTGTTTTCCTTCTTCTTAGATCATACTTTGTCCGAAAAGTTGACAAAAGTACCTTGGATTACCCGATATGGACTAAAATGTTGAGCAAAAGTATAGAAAAATTTAATCCGGCTAATTCGATTAAATACAAAGCTTTCCGCGGTTTTATGGGCGAACACTTTTTGGCACAATATCGCATAAGACCCTGTTTGTCGAAGCTCGCCAACGAAAGCTAACGAGAAGTAGTAGATACCTGTATTACTCAACAGATCCACATCAAATGAGTTGGTCTCACTCTACTTTGACTCAAAACCAACATCCATTCTCTGTCACATGGGAGATTTTGGATGTGGAGATGGAGGATGGACGCCGGTCATAAAGATTGACGGCAGCAAGGTAAGACATAAACTTGCGGGCAATCTGGGGTCTGGTCTTAGTCTTCTTGTCATGACTTGAATTTCCGCTCTCTCTGCGACTCTAAAAGTATTAAAGGTACGTCTGTAAACTGAAAATGCCGTCCGGACATGTATGATCATTGATTTCTGGAGGTTAGCACGCGACCTGACTACGTCATTTGATGCGAGAATAGCGTCATGAATTTCTGGATTCAGTTTCTATGACATCAGGGAGCCAACGACCATTAACAACTATGACTCATGCTGATAACAAGTTAATAACATCAAATAAAAGAGTAACTGAAAAGATGATGAAAATCCATTAAATCAAAGCAGAATGTAGCGGCATGAGCAACAAGAAGCTCAGTAAAAACAAATATTATTAAATCAAATCAAATACAATTCGTCCACCGATACATTTTGGATTAAGTTCGTAAAGTTGTCGTTCTCGCTAAATGATGATCTCAAAAAATCTGGTTAAGGATGGAGGGTTCTAATAATTCACCGAGTTAAAACAAAGAAAATCACAACCGTGCAGGAGGTTTCGATACCCAGTCTTACTTAGCATAGATTTTGATGATTTAATTTCTCCTTTTACTCCTTAATTTTCGTCTTGATTGAGAAGATATATCAAACACTC
>OZ026600.1:32275579-32308079 GCA_964020085.1 Micromussa lordhowensis
TGCTGTGAGCAGCTTATCTAATTTTTCGCTGAAGATTTCTGCAAGACTGTGAAACGTTATTGCTCAATGTGTCGTTTACGTTCCGCGTTCTTTCTCTTGGAAGTTTGCTTTCACTACATACTACTTACGATGCAAGGTCAGTATGTACATAGCAGTTGCATCTCAGCAAAGATAAAGTAAAATTTTGGATAGCCTTAAAATTTCTTGTCAAAATTATTGCTCAGTCAGATTTTTCTTAGTTATGCGATCGCCACATGTCCGCTTCCTAAGATATAAAGTGAGTGAGTCGCCAGCACTTCCGTACGTTAATTGCAATATATATTTATCTACATGGCAGTGTACTAGTTTCAAAGCAATAATGTCTGTGAAATCACTTACAAGCAAAAAAAATTAAACAATTAGACCACTCATGATGGAAGAAATAAACTTTTTGACTCTGACTGCGAACGTAATTTCATGTGAGATAGCCATGAGCTTCTATTTATTGTTGCACTTCCAGCTTGCGTGCATAAATAAAATTCATACCGGCTCCATTGCAGCGATCTTAACAAAATGCCATGTTTCACATAGAATAAGTGATATGCAATACGTTCGCCTTATTTTGCGTAAATGCCTCTTAAATAGTCAACTTACGAATTACTATATTTCATTGAGAGTGCAGTGTTAATTGTATTTCTGGTGTGAATATATACATGTGGTAATTGTGGCTAAATTTGTGATACTTAAAGTGCAACTAACCCCCATTTTGTTTTTCGCTTATATAAATCTCCTTATTTTTTTATCACTACTGAGAAAAAATTATCGTCGCAGCTAGTTTGGTTAATAGACCGATTTCGATATATTAAAATTCAGCCTAAAACAACAGACCTCAGTTCGAGGCTCTGGGGAATAACTACAGAGTTTGTGTTGTGTTAGACTGAATTATTGGTCTATTTTCTTCGAAATTTCAAAGTCCTTTCCGCGGCCATGCCCGAGCAGTAGCACGTACGTACGTCCTACAACGAGGCGATTGCGATTAGTGAGGCTTCGAACTGCAGAACTAGCTATGTATTTGTGGATTTCATATACAACCACATGCACGAGGTCGACAATCGGCGCTTGAGTTTCTGATCTGCACACACAATTTTTTTGAGCAACGAAATATATCCGAGTTACAAACTTAAAACGAATCAAGTATTGATAAGTATATGAGGAAAGTAAAACAAACATTTACATTTGACTTTACCGATGGAGATTGCAGCGCTAAAAGGAACCTAAAGGAGACCCGAGTCAGGAGAATGAGCCTGCTTTTGACCGAAACGCAACACTCAGGTTATTAACGTACGTATAAAATACGTCTGTAAACTTTAGCCTTTTCCGCGGCCATAACCGAGCAGTAGCGAAGAATGGGGCGAGTTGGCCTTCACTTCATCGAATAGCTAACAGTGTTTTTAATTGGTTCTAAGAAATGCGACAGTGTGATTCAAAATCATTGCAGAATGCAAGGAAGACATGTGTTTTTTGAGGGATTCGCAGTACAGCATACTAAGGAGAGAGCAATCATCTTCATTCAATACCAAAATCCCAATGACACTGGTCCAGAAGCGACAAAAAGCCGAACTGCAGACTTGTGCCAAGTCGGACATCGAGCAGTTCGTCGATCTCGGGTTCACCACTACTGTAAAAACCTTCACGGCCTGTATATTCTTCCCAAGCTTCTAGTGCGAAGCACGATATTGTCAAGGTCGATAAGACACAAATGGTTGAGATAAGCTAGGAGCCATCTGACTATTCAATTCAAACGAGCCCCAGCTGTCCCAGACAAAAATAATGGAAATTATTGTTGGGGAGATAATTATATATCTTTTATGCGGCAAATGATACGCATCGAGTTTTCTGTGTCCACGAAATAGAGAGCTTTCTAAACAGATGATCAATGGCACGTACGTCCTACAACGAGGCGATTGCGATTAGCGAGGCTTCGAACTGCAGAACTAACTATGTATTTGTGGATTTCATATACAACTACATGCACGAGGTCGACAATCGACGCTTGAATTTCTCATCTGTACACACAATTGTTTTGAGCAACGAAATATATCCGAGTTACAAACTTAAAACGAATCAAGCATTGATAAGTATACGAGGAAAGTAAAACAAACCGTTTAGATTTGACTTTACCGATGGAGAATTGCAGCGCTGAAAGGAAGCTAAAGAAGACCCGGGTCAGGAGAATGAGCCTGTTTTTGAGCAAAGGAGAAATGTATTCATTTAACTTATACCATACAGAACCATTTGTCAAGGTCTTGTCGAAGGACTTTTAATTACTAGTATGAAAAATGCAAATTTGTGTAACTCGCATTTCTCGGTTATCTTTATGATCGTTACAAAAAATAAAACTGTAATTTTAAAATAAAATGTCAAAAGATCCGATCATCAAAGGCTATTTTATTACAAGGAATATTGCTTTCATCTTTCAAGCGCCTTAAACTAAAGTTACGGACTGCAGTTTTGCTACACCCATCAATATTGTTAGAAAATTGCACGGTATATCTATAACAAAATTCAATACTCAGTAATTGATATCAAATCCTCCAAATTGTACATACATCAATCCAAAGCAGAAAGGCAACAAGCCGATTCTACAAACAGGCATCACACCAAAACGCTACACGCATAAAGGCATCGTGCAAAAAGGCATCACGGGAAAAGGCATCACGCTAAAGGCACAACACTTTAAGGAGTCACGCTTAAAGGTATCACGCGAAAAGGCATCCCGCTTAAAGGAGCTACGTTAAAAAGAATCACAAATGCTTTAAGCCATCATGCTTAAAGACATCACACTTAAAGACATCACGCAAAAAGGCATCAAGCGGAAATGCATCACGCAAAAGCACGTCCCGGATTCCATATGATGCCTTTCAACGCATGATGCCTTTCAACGCAATACCTTTAAGTGTGATGACTTTCTATGGCGCTTAAGGACATCACGCGAAAAGGCATTACGCTTTCAGGCATAACGCTTTAAGGCATCACGCTTAAAGGAATCACGCAAAAAGGCATCACGCAAAAAGGCATCAAGCGAAAAGGCATCAAGCGAAAAGACCTCGCGAACGGTCTCGCTGAAACCAATTTTAAAAAGGCTGTTATCTTACAAAAAACGCTTGAAGCCTTTTTGCGTAATGCCATTATGCGCGATCCCTTATCGCGTGATGCATTTCCGCTGATGCGTTTTTGTGTGATGCCTTTTCGCGTGATGCCTTTCAACGAGATGCCTTTTAGCGTGATGTCTGTTCGCCTAATGACTATTTGTAGAATCTGCTAGTTGCCATTCAGGTTTGGATTGACGAATGTATGAGTTGGATGATTTAATATCAATTACTGAGTTTTGAATTTTGTCAGAGATGTACCTCCATAATATACCTCCATAAATTCTAGCTATCCATTTGGTGTAGACGATAAGCAACAATTCCTGAAACATGAGGTTCCGGCGCCAAATGACACTGTGCAGGGCCACAACAATAGAGTCTATGTGATGTGGCCAGTGGATGGGGCAGGCGATTGTAAAAGTTGGATTTGCTTCTTTTAATATGGGGAAAACGGAATTTATAACTCTAATAGAATAACGCTGTAGCGAAGGCGAAGGCGCTCGTGTTCCAAGTAAGGTTGCAAAATATTAACAGTGAAGGGTAGTAGGCGTTATATATTGTCGATTTGTTTAAATTACATACATGCTGTCAACAATTTCATCCGTCTAACAAAAACATCTTCTGACAACTCTTTTATTCAAATGGCCACCTGCAAATCAAGAAAGCTCCAAAATGATTGGCACCTTAACTTCGGCTCACAGCTTTGAGGAAAATCATCATTTGAAACAGCTTAAAAGGAACGCTGTCAAAATATTACTCTCGCGGTAAACTTTTGTGCTCGATCATGATTCCGGTTACTATCAATCGCCTGTTTCTTATCTGCTGTTTTTTCGCCTCACTAAAAAAGACCAGCTGTTTCGCAGGTAAGATCCCCTGTTTTCTATTAATAGAATGCAAATGAGCAAGAAAAACTTAAAATAAATGAGCATGTATTATATTTTAGCTTTTAAGCATGTATGTATAGTTCGGTAGAATAACTGAATCCTTAAATGACTTTTCCTTATTAACGTAGTTACTTTTTTCTCTCAATTCCAATATCACGGGTTGAATAAACCATGGTAATATTTCATGCTACCGGGCCAAATTCAGTTGCAAAGGAGTGTTTGGGCTCTTATCATGGTGAAGGAACATTAGATGGCACAGAAACGAAATTAACAGGGTAATCTTTGGTTAAGTCGAAACCGTCCGGTCCCCTTATTCCCCAAAAAGCAGTTATTTCCAAACGTCAAAGTGTTTCTGAATGATAAGGGTGCTGGGAAATTTGTGATAGAACTCCGTTTTGGCACTTTTTCGCAGGTTTGCCTAGCTTTGCAACAGAAAAGCTATAGACAAGCACTTCTATCATTGTTCTTTATTTTTTACGCGGCGATGGTTGAAATGTTGCACCATGCCACATTTTTTTGCGTCGCTGTATCCTGAGCTTTAGCAGATTTTTAATTTTACCACAGTGTTGACATTGCAACTTGACATGGAGAGGAATGCTGCCCCTGCATTTTTCCCACACTACAATGTTCATTTAATCTTAAGTCATCAAGTCTTTCAATTTATGACATTGTACTGTGTGTTTGCTATGAGGATTTTCAGCGACATCTTTACGCTGCCGGTTCAACAGTTGGTGTTTCTAGCTAGAACATGTTTATATTTAGCAATTCCGAATTTGAACCTGATTGGATTCTATCGCTTCTAGGAAAACAGTTCCTAGTGACCGTGGAACTTTCATCCTGAACAAGATAATACTAAAGGAGCACACGCATCCTTTTTCGTTTCCAAAAAAATTAGTTAGTTGACCAATTCATCATCAAGGAAAAGAATGTATTAAAGATGATCTTTGAAACTTGTTTGTACCGTATATTGTCTGGTTTATGAGAATTTGGAAGAAGCCTGCTTTAAATCATTTTAATTTCACTGCTCGTTTTTTCCGCATCTCCTTGTTGTTCTTTTGTTTTCAATTCCATGTATTTTTTTTTAGTGTTCAGTAGGTTATTCTAGGTAACAACTTATATATTAACTTGTATATTCAAATTCATTCTACTTGTAGCTGACGATGACAGAAATTCCGGTCAAAGCGTTTATTTAAAACTGAAAAGCATTGTAAAATTTATAGAAATTTTCCTGGAAAAATTCACAGTGACAATACAACAGTAATACCATTTTGGGTTGACCTCGCTATCTTATGATTACTGCTATTTTCTAACAGTGCCTGCGATATAGCCATATTTACATCTGATTTCAGCTTTAGACCTTTTGTAGCTGTAATAGAACCGCTAGATTGTCAAATATTTCTTGAGACGTCTTATAAGTTCTTGTCGCATTGTTTCCAGTTCCCACAGAACCAAACATTCTGCAAGAGAATTCTGAAGAGCGTCTCTATTCAAGGCAAGAGTTCCATTATCTGAGTGTGCCTAGTGTTGGAACAACTATGGCAACTGACGAATTTGATTGTTGCTTTCAATGCCTGCGAAACCCCTCATGCTTCTCTGTTAACCTAGCCGCGTCTCAGAGAGTCCATAAGAAACTTTGGTGCGAGCTGCTTCCTTCCGACAGGTACAACAGCGCCGAGAAATACCAACGAAACAAAAGTTCGCATCACATCTCCATCATGGTGAGATTATTTTTTTTTAATAACCTTATATGTGTAGTGTACGTCCATGTATGGTATTTCCTTATTTGGTAGTGAACATGTGCTAGTAGCAAGGAGGAACGCCATCTTGAATAGAGCATTAAAAGGTTGTTGTGTTAAGAGTCCTTGTCCATAAATATCGAAAATAACTTGGCAGGGGTCGAAAATTCGATTTCGCTCATATTCTTATAGTAGATATGCTAGGGCATGACAAAAACTACTGGATAGTTTTTTTGGCAAAGTATTCTTTCATTTCAAAGAAATATGCAAATTACCAAATCCCGTTAAAATCGTCATTTGACGCGCCATTTTATTAAACAACTTTGAGAGCCTCGCATACAAAACCACATCATTCTTCCGTCTTTAAAACACTCAAATATTTTTGTGCAATGTTTAAATATGTACTGGGTTGATTTGGGGAAATGCTGCGTTATTTTTTGGTTGCAAAATAATTAAATTTCGCAGATATGTATTTCATTCACTTAAAAGTACTTCGTAAAAATAATTGATTTTCACCATGTGCGAAACCTTCAAATGGATTAAGCTTCTGATGGTTGAATCGCAGAAGGATGGTCTACAGATTCCTGTAAAAATATCTTTGGGCAAATGATTGTGAGCGACGCGAGAGCTTTTCAAAGTACGTTAAAAATGCAAATATCTGCCATGCGTCATCGAGTTTAGCATGCGCCACATGTCTTGACCTATAAATAGACATGGAGCTGAAAATTTCGACATGTTCCTACCTTATTTGCTATAAAAGGCAGTTTCAAAAGCGGATTTGACGTGTTTCTCTCACCATTCGTCGCATTTCAAGCGGTTAAGTTTGCTTCTGTTTACACAACGTCCGATGTACATTGCCAACTGTCAACGTATTCAATGGTCGAATACCAGGAATCTGTGATCATCTTTCGGCGCATATGATCACCACTGCATCTACCTAAGTCAACAAAGGCTAAGTCATTCGTGGATAGTTGCTTGCTTTGTACGTACTACACCAAAATATTACATTTGATTGCTGGCCATTGCTCCCAAGCGTGTCGGCGCTCACAGTATAATCTTACCGCGTTTGTCATTTGCTCGTCACGCAATGCTGTCACCGCATTTCGTTTTAGCGGGTAGAGGTATAATGATAATAATATTAATAATAATAATACTACTAAAAATAATAATAATAATGATGATGATGATGATGATGATGATGATGATGATGATGATGATGATGATGATGATGATGATGATGATGATAGTGAAGAAAACAAATATAAATATTACATAACTGAAAATTCGTATTCATATTTTGTATAGAGCACTCTTAGGATAAGTGAAACAATTTATTCAGTGTTTATCCGTTTATATATCTGACCATATATGCCCGCAGACAGCTTAAAAGACAGACCCAGCTCTGACCACCCAGACCCACCCTTCCCCCCAAACCTGGCCAGCAGATTGGCCCGTCACCTATGTACCTGAGTGCCAAATCAACGCAGAACCAACAGCAATACAGTCAATATCAAGATTATTTGGCACTGGAAACTCGACGTCTAGCTAAGCGAAGGTGTCAGTAAAAGACACCCTCCCTCCCCCTCCCCCCCCCCCCCCTCCAGCAAACCACCAGCAGATGATAAAGTGCCTGTACTCACCACAATTTTAAACAATTGCTATCAACAAATTGCAGATCAAAGAACCAAGAACTAGCCGAAATAAAAAATACGAAATCACAACGTGACTAATTAGTGAGAAAAAGACTGAATTTAATTAGTAGTTACCCGGAGTAGACAAACCCTGGCCATGCCACAATATTTGGCGCCTTTTATTTGCTTAGTTGCGAGGTATTGGTATGTTTTGTTTTGTGACAGAAAATGGAGGGCTGTTGTTCTTTTGAAGTTGTTGTTGGTAGAGTTTGTGATTGTAACCCTAAAATCGGAAGCGGAATTCTGAAATTGTTCCGTTACTTTCGTGCAATTGCGCATTAGTAGTCCCACCACGCGCTAATTCTTCCCGGTCTGGTCCAATATCTCCTTTGTCTTTCGTCAGTGGCTGCCCTTACTCAGCTCTTTGTTGTTAAATTGCGGAATCGCACAAAACGCTTCAGGCAAAACTTTGCGACATTCTGTTTCCGTGCGGAGATCAGGCGACTTAAAACCGAGGACCGGTTTGGAGGGGGGGGGGGGTGTAAGGATTTGTCGTGTCAAAAAAACGTGTGGGAGCGCGAGGGGAGCTCGAGCACGAGCAAGACCGAGGTAACGGCACGAACATGTTGCAAAACACAATTTGAGAAAAAAAAAACTTTGCCTAAGGTGCTAAAAGTTTCTCGCAATATACTTATAACTGTGTAACAAATTTGTAAGATTTTTCTCTAGGATATAAATCCCCCGGAAATCCAACAAGAATATGCTGGATTCAACAAGGTAGACGACTATCAAAGGTGTACGAATTATACGAACTTCAAATTTTACAACAGTTTGAAGGCACTTAACAGCTAGAAATAAATCCAATCACAGGGCCAGAATGTCCAGCTTATATTCGTTTTGCTTCCCGATTTTCATTCGTAACAAGAGCAAGGCTTATATAACGACCATGTGCTGATGATCTTATTTCAGTCACCTTGTTCGTCCTCGCCATGTCAAAACGGAGGTACCTGTATGCCAAACTACAAGGACAACACATTCAAATGTATTTGCAAAAAAAGTTTCATAGGAGAATACTGCGAAAAAGGTAAACTTCAGTTGCTGCAGTGTAGAAATCTGACACAGTCACTGTAGGGGTACTGTCTCACTCCCATTTTCTTTTGAAAGTTATTATGTATCCATAGATTTATTGATGCTCTACTCTATGTTAAACTTCTCGTAGATATATTACATATTAGTTTTTATGGATAAGAAAAACTCAAACCAACAATGGCGACGGGTCCAGGATTCAAACCCGCGCCACTTTCGTGGCAGGCTAACATGCGATCATGCGTTCATTTTTGGAAGGAAAGCACGCCTGATCACAGGCTGGCGAGTGCTTTCACCGCCACGCCAGTCCTGCTCCACAGACTTCTGACATATGGGAACTATTCCTAGCCAGGGTAAGCGAGTGAGCAAAACTATGCTAGCATCAATTTGTGTTTTATAGGTGTGGAGTCATGCAAGGAAGTTTATGATGTTTACAA
Source organism: Micromussa lordhowensis (assembly GCA_964020085.1). Classification (NCBI taxonomy): domain Eukaryota; kingdom Metazoa; phylum Cnidaria; class Anthozoa; order Scleractinia; family Lobophylliidae; genus Micromussa; species Micromussa lordhowensis. The sequence goes on from OZ026600.1 coordinate 32,284,482, forward strand.
GTAAGTCAAAGCATGGGCTTTCTAACACTTTCTAATATGACCTTTGCCACCTTCTAATACCCCCTCGTTTGAATACTAATAACATAAAATAAATTAATATAAGAAAGTCACAAATCCAGGGCATCACCTGTCAATGATTTTTACATATCTATATAATGAAAAAAACAACATTGCCTCCTCTTTAAAACTATGTATAATATATAGATTTAGGTCAACCTAAAAAGCGGAGCTCCTGTAGCCCGATTAGGCTTATCCAGGATAAGGTTGAATTTTGAGTTCAGTTTTGTAACTTTGCTGCAAGGTTTTCTGCATATTGTTTGGTGTTTAGTTTTTCTTTCAACTGAAATGAACTGCTTTTTTCAATGCAGAAGTCAAACGAGTGGATTAAAAAATAAAAACATTATCAGAGGAAATTGTGAAAATTACTTTGATTGTTTAATAAAGAATTGCCAAAAACTATTGGGCTAAAATATTATCTGAATGATGTTAACATGTGAGCATTGTTCCAAGGTTTTATCATTGCATTGACCCTATTGCGTAGTACTAGTTGTAGTTAAATAAATTAGCCAGAAATCTTCCAGTTTGGAAATCTTCCAGTTTCCACGTAAACACGACAAACGTTACTCCTTTAGCTGACCTAGCATATTGTGTAGCCGCGTTGAGCTCCAGAAAGCACCCGAAAAATTAAGCCTCCTTTTGGTTTAGAGGTCCCCTTATGGCCGCCATCTTGCGCGACTCCACCGTCGTCGTCGTCGTCGTCGTTGTCGTCGCCGTCGTGCGTACGCGCCCACGAGCAATACCGCTGTCCATGATTAACCATGAGAAAATCCATACATGGGTTTCTTTTTCCTATATGGTTATGGGGCTCCGCTTGGCGGCCCTTCGGGCCGCCGGAGCTCCGCTATAATTTTCCGAACGTTTTCTTCCAAAGCTGTTAGTAACTGGAAACCTTAAAACAACGAAATAAACACACACAGACAGACGAAAGGAGTGTTAAAAGAGTTGACAAAATCTTTAGTTAAAGATTGAAGCGAAGCTGGCTAAAACTGTTAAACGGTGCTTTGAACTCGTAAGAAAGAACATATCAGGAATGTGAAAACACGTGCTAATGGATCAAACATTGCGAAACATGCTTGGTCATTCGTCCATCGCATAGATTTTGACAATTCTACTGTCATCGACAAAAGTTCTTTTCGCATTAGAAAATCTTTGGAGGTTTGGAACACCTCTCCCTAACAAGCATGCTGACAATAAATTCTAAGCCGATTTCAAACCAGTATAAATCCGTAATAAAACAGCTATCTATTGTAATCTAAATTTAAGCTTTCCTCGCTACAAGAGATGTACGGAAGGTGGCCGAACGTTCGCCGTAAGAGCAATCCAAGATTGGAACAAGCTAAATGTCGATGTTAAGCGTAGTCTAAGCACAAAGCATTTCAAAGGATCACTCTTTGAATCAATTTAGGAAATCAATTTATTACTCAATCGTTTATTAGTATCTAGCAGTTTTACACTATTTTTTTGCTACTTATATATTGTAAGTTAGTCATATTTATAGGTTGTACATAGTGATTTTAATTAATTCCTCTTGTTTTTATTCCGAGGCCATTAGTTTATCAGTTTTGTTATTGTCAAATGTTACCCTCTCCAATAAAGGTCTACTACTACTACTACTACTACTACTACTACTACTACTACTACTACTACTACTACTACTGACTACTACTACTACTACTGCTACTGCTACTGCTACTGCTACTGCTACTGCTACTGCTACTGCTACTACTACTACTACTAGTACTACTACTACTACTACTACTACTACTACTACTAGTACTACTACTACTACTACTACTACTACTACTACTACTACTACTACTACAACTACTACTACTACTACTACTACTACTACTACTACTACTACTACTACTGCTACTGCTACTGCTACTGCTACTGCTACTACTACTACTACTAGTACTACTACTACTACTACTACTTCTACTCAATTTACACATTTTTACTTTGCTTTTGATCTTTTTTATCTCGCCTTTTTTTGCATATCATCGTAAATTCCTTTTTTATCCGTCCAAGACTGTAGATAAGATTTTTTTAATCATTTAACAGATCTTACGTGAGTCAGCTGGTCACACTTTACTTTGATTCAAAACCAATTTCTGTTCTCTGTCACATGGGAGATTTTGGATGTGGAGATGGAGGATGGACACCGGTCATGAAGATTGACGGCAACAAGGTACATTTAACAAATCTGGGCAATCTGCAATCTGGGGTCTGATCTTAGTCTTCTTGCCATGACTTGAATTTCCGCTCTCTCTTCGACTCTAAGAGCAAGAGTATTAAAGGTACGTCTGTGAAACTGAAAATGCCGTCCAGACATGTATGATCATTGACTTCTGGAGGCTAGCACGCGACCTGATTGCGTCATTTGATGCGAGAATAGCGTCATAAATTTCTGGATTCAGTTTCTATGACCTCGGGTAGCCGACGACCATTAACAACTCTTACTCATGCTTAACAAGTTAATAAAATGAAATAAAACAGTGACTGAAAAAATGACGAAAACTTGCATAAAATCAGAATGTAGCGGCATGAGCAACAGGAAGCTCAGTAAAAACAAAAATTATTAAATTAATCAAACCAAATCCATACATTTTGGATTAAGTTCGTAACGCTGTCGCTCTCGCTGAATGATGATCTCAAAAAATCTGGTTAAGGATGGAGAGTTCTAAAACTCATTACATGTAATAATTCACCGAGTTAAAACAAAGAAAATCACAACCGTGAAGGAGGTTAGGATACCCAGTCTTACTTAGCATAGATTTTGACTATTTTACTTCTCATTTACTCCTTAGTTTTCGGTTTGAATGCGAAGATATATCAAACACTCGAGAAAGTGTCTCATCTGCTATCCAAACACCGCGAATCTCGTCAACAATACTCAGCTGTGCGTTGTATTTTCAACTCTCTTCTCGGTGTTTAGATACACACTGTCTCTCGTGTTTGATATATTAGCTGAAGCTCTGTTTAATAAAGTTCCAGGTGGTAATAAAAGTTTGAAACGGAGAAAAAATATATGATTTATGACATTAGTTTAATTGTTATATAACTGGCGTTTTTCCCGCTACAGCGCACCCATTCATTGGCTAGTTCATGGTCACATGACATCTAACAATGAAACTGTTTCCCGCCAAATGCCATGAGCGGGCAACATTGGGAAACTATGACGTCAAACGGGAAATAGTTCAATATTAACAGGGGAAATGTTGACCGCTGTTTCACGTGGCCTGATGTTGTCGCTGGAATCTAAGCGCGTTTTTCAAAATTTGCTTTTGTTTTGTTTTGCTATATAACAAATCACTTAATGACTGGTCCCGAGGGGAACAGTGAATTTTGTTTCCCGAGAATCTCAATGTTTCCCTCGACTTCGTCTCAGGAAACATTAAGGTTCTCGGGAAACAAAATTCACTGTTCCCCTCGGGACCGGCCATTAAGTTTTAATTATTTGGTGTGTTACTTAGAGGCAGTGAATGATTTTCGTTTCATTTTTTTTTTCTCAGAACACCTTTCATTATAATTCGGAGTACTGGAGCAATTATAATGAGTACAACGTCCTTGGAGGGGAGACTGGCTTTGACACACAAGAAACCAAGTTACCGACCTACTGGAACACATCCTTCTCCAAGATTTGTCTTGGAATGAAGATCGGCCAACAGATCAACTTCATTGTTATCAACAAACAGGCCAACTCTCTGTACTCACTGATCTCTGATGGGCAATACCGTGCAACCTCACTGGGTCGTAACACGTGGAAGACGCTGATTGGGTCACGTGGCTCATTGCAACACTACTGTGACAAGGAAGGGTTCAACACAGCTAGCGTTGACGTCACTTTGGGTAAAGCTCGAATTGGTATCCTTGGTAACAATAGGAATGACTGCATTCAGTGTGACTCCAGAATAGGATTTGGTACGGGGGGGCGGCACGATGATACTAACACATGTGGAAACGAGGATGCCGAATTTAATGTACACGTCAAGGCCACAGGATACATCTTGGTGCAATGAGGCGCTCATGTTGACGAGAAGCTAACAACCGATACATCATCTTCTTTTACTATTCTATTAGTAAATGGGAACGTTATATGTTCTTTAGATTTTTGGGTACATCGTTATTAATTCGTTCTTTTGCAAGGTTTTGCTTTGAAAGGTAAGTTACATTGAATTCTAGAAAATAAATCTTCCAAAAAAGCGATTTTAAGGAGAACATAAACGTCGTGCAAACACAAGAAGTCCAGGCGTTAAAAGAAATAAGACGTTAATGTACAAACCAGAGAGCAGCATGCGAAGGTTTACATTCGTGTAATAAGTAATTTCCTGGGCCTCGGAAAATAGCGAACGGCGCAGTTCATCCTATTTCATTTCAATTGTAAATTTCATGTGAAGTAGTCACGTGCTTCTAATTATTATTTGTAGCATTTCCATGTGTGCATAAATGATATATAGATTTAGCCAAGCCTAAAAGCGGAGCTCCTGGGCTAAGTTGCTTAAAGCCTAATTAAGCTAACCCATGAGAGGCGAGAATTTTGATTTGTGTTTTGTGGCTTTGCGGTGAGGTTTCGGTGTATTCTTTGGCCTTCCGTTTTTGGTTTGAATAATAGCAAAGTACAGAAAATAAAAGCAGTGGAAATCATTCGTATATAGTGTTTAATTTTCACAAGTAAGATATTTTTCTGTTGACTGTTCAACTTCCCTGCACATTTGAACATTAATATACCTTATCAATTTGAGTACAAAATTTAATCAATACAGTAGTTGATTGACGTTCGTTAAAATGCTCTCTGAGTATTTTAACGAAAATATGGTCGGATATTTATCACGGACATTATTATCTGTTCCGAGAAGCGAACAGTTTTCGAAGAGCAAAGCTCGAGGAAAACTGTGAGCTTCTCCAAACAGATAAAGTCAAAGGACAAATATCCGAACTTGACGACGAGCGAACTTGAGTTTTCTAGCCTTGCGGAAGAAATTTCATTTAATCACATGACCGGATGCATAGAGATCCCACAGACACCAGATTTACGTGCCAACGCAGTTCGCAGATTAAAGCGACAACGGTTGTTGCCCCAACGTAGTTAGGGAATTTTCCCGCCACACAGACATGGTGGACCTCGATGAGGAGAAGACATCAAAGCAGGAAACGCCTGCACTTACTGAAGCAATTTCAGCCACCCTTTCAGAGGTAAAAGCCCTGCAAGAACAAGTGACAACCCTTTACTTTACTCGTAGTGGCCGACCCAGAAGTCGAAGAAAGCCTAATGGACGAAATAATGATGACAGTGAGTCTTTGAGCACTTGCGTCACCAGGCTTGGCAGTTTGCCGGTCGAACAAATCAAAGACGGCACGAAAAGCCTCTGGCTGGACATTGCGTCCGAACTTGACCTCAGCGAAAGAACAGAGAGTCCTGTCGACGAGAGCCTCGCTAAAATTGTCTTGAGCCTGTTTAAAGACAAACTCCCCGGCGAGGAGAAATCACAGGCGAGGATAGATAAATATTCCCGCCCGGGGAACGTGGAGGGACCTCGTACGCCTCGAGTAAGCCCATTAATTTGGAACCAAAAAGACAAAGACAAAGAGGTAATCACATATCTAACAGATGCCATTGCCTTGTAATTGCAGTGCTTCCATGATATAAACAGCACTTGTCGGCAGGCGATGAAAAAAGATCTCCACAAGGATTATGCCGCATTGTGTAGCGTAGCTACAGTGCCTGCAACTTCCGAATGTTTATTTGGTGATCTGTCGAAACTCACCAAAGACATCTCTGAAGCGAACAAGCTCACCACGAAAGTTACGCAACACCGCACGCAACAGAAATTCTGGCTCGAATGACGGTCGCTACAATTATACAAACCAGGGAACTCAATGCAATCGCCGGTGTCACCCATATCAACGGACAAGTACTGATTTTTAGTCCAAAGGTCGCCCTCCAAGGACAAGATTGAGGAAGGAGGGAGAATCAAAGCAGGCCTAACGCAAACAAGTTCCTCAACCACAAATTCATGCCAACTATTAAGATGTAACCCTGTAATTAATGAAGTACATATGTTACTTTCTAGTTACTTTCGGTCTTTATCACACTGGCAAGAAATTACCAATAATCCCACAATATTACTAATTCAAATGATACCATTTCAAACTAATGGGCGACCAAGTGCATTTAATCAGTCGCAGCATGACATTATCGCTGTGGAAATTGAAAGATTTCGTCTAAAAGGTGTACTCAAAGTTTCCTCGCGAGAACCTGGGGAATTAATTTCCCCTATATTCCTTAGACCCAAACCAGATGGGTCGCACCGTATGATACTTAACCTCAAGCCTTTCAACGAGTTTGTCCAATACTACCATTTTAAAATGGACACCCTTGAATCAGCCATTAGAATAATGAAGCCAGGCTGCTACATGGCATCAATTGACCTTAAAGATGCGCATTACTCTGTACCAGTTGCTATAGAACACCAAAAATATATCTCTTAGCATGACTGTTTCACCAACAGGGGAAAAAATTTTCAAAACTGTAGAAGCCTGCAAAAGGTTACAAAATATGACCAAGCCTCTAATCTCAGAGGTTGTAGAAGTTATTGGCCTCATAATGTCTAACTTCCCAGGTGTCCAATTTGGGCCTTTACACTACCGCTTCCTGGAGAAGGACAAAACCCATGCCCTGATAACACATAAAGGGGGTTACAAAGCTCATATGGCCTTGACATCCGGTTCAGTAGCAGAGCTGACATGGTGGATTGAAAACATTCCACATTCCTCTCGTGACATTGCCCATCCAACCCCTTTCATGATCGTTCAGACTGATGCCTCAATCCTAGACTGGCGAGCAGTGTATGGTGATCAAGAAGTTGGAAGGAGATGGACACCCTTGGAAAGTACTAGCCATATCAACACCCTTGAACTACAGGCAGCTTTCTTTGCCCTGAAGTCATTTTGCAGAGAAACCATTAAGGGCCATGTCCAGCTCCAGATAGACAACACAACAGCAGTGCTTATATTAATAATATGGGGGGTTCAAAATCCCCCAAATTATATTCCCTCGCCCAGGAAATTTGGGACTGGTGTACTCAGCGGCAGCTTTGAGTATAACTTACACACATTGCAGGCAAATTAAACGTTAGTGCTTACCCCAAATCTCGTAAATTTCAGGACAAACATGAATGGTGCTGAACAAGGAAGCCTTTAAAGTTATTTTGTCCTTGTACCCAGAGTTGAACATTCATCTATTTGCAACTAGGCTAAATAATCAACTCGCATTGTATTGCTCCTGGAAACCTGATCCTGGGTGTGCTTTCGTAGACGCACTTATTATTTACTGGAGAAAGTTTAATTTTTATGCTTTTCCCCCTTTCAGCCTAATCCCCAGATGTCTACAAAAAATTTCCCAGGACCAAGCAAAAGGAATTTTGATTATCCCGGTGTGGCCCACTCAAACCTGGTTCTCACAGGCACTACAGCTGCTATGCAATCAACCCTGGATACTGAAACCTTCAAAGAGCCTACTGCAACATGCCAACCAACAAGTACACCCACGGCACCACAAGCTACACCTAATGGTTTGTCCGCTCTCCGGGAATCCTTTACACAGTACCATGTTCTCCAGACATTACCAAGATCCTCATGGCCTCCTGGAGAGTGGGCACACGAAAACAATACAAAACATACATTGAAAAATGGTTGGCATTTTGTCATCAAAGAGGCATTACTTACAGTTCACCAAAGATAAATGAGTGCTTGGACTTCCTCATGACCCTTTACAATCAGGGCCTGAGTTATTCCACTATAAATACAGCACGATCTGCAATTTTGTCCATTATTACTGTGGACAGTGGGAAACCCTTTGGTGCACACCCCTTCGCAAAACGCTTCCCTAAAGGCATTTATGTACTGAGAAAACCCCAACTCAAATATACCTCAGGACCTTACATCCCTGATGCCCTTTCATTGAAGTCTTTAACATTAAAATTAGTGATGCTGCTATTGCTTGTAACAGGGCAGCGAGGACAGGCTATATACCTACTCTCCAGGGATGACTGTGAACACCACTTCCTGTCAATTCCAGCTACTGGACCACACAAAAACTAGCAAACCAGGCCAAAAGTGTAAGTTTCTAGTGATCCACGAGTACACGTCTGATCCCAAACTATGCCCAGTATCCACCTTAAAAAAAATTCATCCAGAAAACAAGTCTCTGAGGAACACTGAGAAACAGTTATTTATCCGTTTCACATGACACACAAAACAGTGTCCCGAAACACAATCTCGAGGTGGACCAAAGATGTTTTGAAACTCTCTGGTACAGATATAACCACCTTCACCGTACATAGTACTAGAGCAGCAACAGCCTCAAAGGCCAATGCCAAGGATGTGCCACTTGATGTGATCCTAAATACCATTGGCTGGACATCTGCACAGACATTCAGCAAGTTTTATAACAAACAAGTAGCTAAAAAAAAATATGGTTTATGCAGTCTTGTCCTCATAGACAAAGAATCGCTGTACCCTACCCAGTTCAGGAACTAATCTGTTGTTGATCTTTTTGTATGCATGTTACTGTTCGTTATTATTAACTGATGGAGCCAACGCATTTTTACTTATGATATATTTCAGCAATCATATAAAAGCAGGGCAACAGGCCCCTAGTTAGTAGTCATTGTGATTTGCTTAAGACAGAATCTTGTTTGATTAAACAATACATTTGATTCATTGGTTACTCTGTGGCTGTATCAGAGCTTTAAAGTCTCATGAGATCTCTATGCCTCCGGTCATGTGATGGAATTGTGAAGTTAAACGAGACTTCCCTTAAGTTGAAGTTTGCCTGAGATTCTATCACATGACCAAGGGAGGCATGAGAGATCACATACCCTCCCATGTACCCTCCCATTTGCGGGCATTAGCTGCTTGTTTCAGCCAGTTAGTTATCTGACAGACCCACAATCTTTGAAGAATGACCTGGCGCGTGCGCTGTGCTATCTCATGTGATCTCTTATGCCTCCCTTGGTCATGTGATAGAATCTCAGCCAAACTTCAACTTAAGGTAAGTCTCGTTTAACTTCACAATTTTGTTTGATTTTTGTGGACATTTGCTGTAAAAGGAGAATATGAAGGTCGTGCAAACACGAGAGTCCAGACGTTAATGTATAAACCAGAGCAGCCTGCCAAGGTTTACATGCATGTAACACGTAATTGCCTCGGGCTCTACAAACAGCGAGCTGCCGTTTCCTATTTCATTTCAATTTTAAATTAAAATACAAGCAACAAAATGCAATGGCTTCACGACTGTGTTTACCTAGCTTTATGCAAGGTGACTCCATAGCGAATCAGAGATCGCGTTACATGAGCAAGTTTTTAAATGAAATAAATTGTATGGTTTATAACTTTACACAATATTGGTTTTTATTTGTTTTCTTTCATAGCAAGGTGTTAAGCAGTTAGTATGCTCTATGAATTACTTTCTGCTGTGAGCAGCTTATCTAATTTTTCGCTGAAGATTTCTGGAAGACTGTGAAACGTTGTTATTGCTCAATGTGTCGTTTACGTTTCGCGTTCTTTCTCTTGGAAGTTTGCTTTCACTACATACTACTTACGATGCAAGGTCAGTATGTACATATTAGTTGCATCTTAGCAAAGATAAAGTAAATTTTGGATAGCCTTAAAAATATTGCTCAGTCAGACTTGTCTTGGTTATGCGATCGCCACATGCACAGATATATATTTATCTACATGGCAGTGTACTAGTTTAAAACCAATACTATCTGTGAAATCACTTAGAAGAAAAAACCAACAATTACACCACTCATGCTGGAAGAAAGAAACTTTTTGACTCCGGTGGGGGTCGATCTCGCGACTGTCATTTCATGACTGCGAACGTGATTTTTACCTGAGGTAGTCTAATTATTGTTGCACTTCCAAGCTTGCGTTCATAAATAAAATTCATATCGGCTCCATTGCAGCTATCCAAACAAAATGCCATGTTTCACATAGTGTAAGTGATATCCAGTACGTTCGCCTTATTTTGCGCAAATCCCTTTTAAATAGTCAACTTTGCAAATTACTACATTTTATTGAGAGTGCAGTGTTAAGGCGGGTGTACACGTGAAGGCTGTTTTGAGGTTGCTTAACACGGCCTTTCTGCCAGTATCTCAGTCACGTTTCAAGCGACACTAAATCTCTCTGCTTGTCTCATTAACCACTGTTCGGCGGTTTTGTGTAAATTTTTGGGTGATTTTTCGGCATTTTGGGAAAGAGATATTTTTTCTCAAAGGATGGGTTAAATTGAGGAAAATATGAAATGTTGAAGATTTGATGGATTTGGAAAATTGAAATTTGAAGTGAAGAATTAGTCGACGGATACCAAACAGTCCCCTAGCAACCTGGGGCTCTCTTTTGCGGGGGTCAACTGTCTGGTAGTGTTTCCAACCAATCTTAATCCTAACAATTTCCTTTTTTATATCACTTCAAATTTCACACCTATTCATGTTTACCCCCACCTTAAGTATATTCTTGGTATGGGTATACACATGTGGTAAGCGTGGCTAGAGTTGCGATACTTAAAGTGCAACTAACCTCTTTTTTTTCGCTTATATAAATCTCCTTATTGTTTTGATCACTACTGAGAAAAAATTATCCTTGTAGGTAGTTTGGTTAATAGATTTCGATATATCAAAATTCAGCCTAAAACAATAGACTTCAGTACGAGGCTCTGGGGAATAACTACAAAGTTTGTGGGGATTATTCCCCAGAGCCTCGTGCCGAGGTCTATTGTGTTAGACTGAATTTTAATATATCGAAATTGGTCTACTTTCTTCGAATTTTCAAAGTCCGTAAACTTTAGACCTTTCCGCGGCCATGACCGAGCAGTAGCGAATAATAGGGCGAGTTGGCCTTTGACGTCATCGAAGAACTAACAATCTTTTGGTTCTAAGAAGAATATATGCAAACATGCGACAGTGTGATTCAAAATCGTTGTGTTTTTTGAGGGATTCGCAGTACAGCATACTAAAGAGAGAGCAATCATCTTCATACAATACCAAAATCCTAATGACACTGGTCCAGAAGCGACAAAAAGCCGAAAGCAGTGTGCAGACTTGTGCGAAGTCGGACATCGAGCAGTTCGTCGATCTCGGGTTCGCCACTACTGTAAAAACCTTCACGGCCTGTACATTCTTCCCTAGCTTCTACTACGAAGCTCGATATTGTCAAGGTCGATAAGACACAAATGGTTGAGATAAACTGGGAGCGATCTGACTATTCAATTCAAACGAGCCCCAGCTGTCCCAGACCAAAATAATGGAAACTACTGTTGGTGACTGAGATAATTATATTTTTTATACGGCAAATTATACGCATCGACTTTTCTGTGTCCGCGAAATAGAGAGCTTTCTAAACCAATGATCAATGGCACGTAATCCTACAACGAGGCGATGGCGATTAGTGAGGCTTCGAACTGCAGAACTAACTATGTATTTGTGGATTTCATATACAACTACATGCACGAGGTCGACAAGCGGCGCTTGAATTTCTCATCTGTACACACAATTGTTTTGAGCAACGAAATATGTCCGAGTTACAAACTTAAAACGAATCAAGCATTGATAAGTATATGAGGAAAGTAAAACAAACCGTTTACATTCGACTTTACCGATGGAGATTGCAGCGCTGAAAGGAACCTAAAGGAGACCCGGGTCAGGAGAATGAGCCTGTTTTTGACCGAAACGCAACACTCAGGTTATTAACGTACGTATAAAAGACTTTTAAAACGAAACAACAGTAAAGGAGAAATGTATTCATTTAACTGATACCATACAGAACCTTTTGTCAAGGTCTTGTAGAAGGACTTTTAATTACTAGTATGAAAAATGCAAATTTGTGTAACTCGTATTTCTCAGTTATCTTTATGATCGTTACAAAAAATAAAACTGTAATTTTAAAATAAAATGTCAAAAGATCCGATCATCAAAGGCTATTTTATTACAAGGAATATTGTTTTCATCTTTCAAGCGTCTTAAACTAAAGTTACGGACTGCAGTTTTGCTACACCCATCAATATTGTTAGACAATTGCACGGTATATCTATAACAAAATTCAATACTCAGTAATTGATATCAAATCCTCCAAATTGTACATACATCAATCCAAAGCAGAAAGGCAACAAGCCGATTCTACAAACAGGCATCACGCCAAAAGGCTACACGCATAAAGGCATCGTGCAAAAAGGCATCACGTGAAAAGGCATCACGCTAAAGGCACAACGCTTTAAGGAGTCACGCTTAAAGGTATCACGCGAAAAGGCATCCCGCTTAAAGAAGAATCACAAATGCTTTAAGCCATCACGCTTAAAGACATCACACTTAAAGACATCACACGTAAAGACATCACGCAAAAAGGCATCAAGCGGAAATGCATCACGCAAAACATGGCACGTCCCGGATTCCATATGATGCCTTTCATCGCATGATGCCTTTCAACGCGATACCTTTTAGTGTGATGACTTTCTATGGGGCTTAAGGACATCACGCGAAAGGGCATTACGCTTACAGGCATAACGCTTTAAGGCATCACGCTTAAAGGAATCACGCAAAAAGGCATCACGCAAAAAGGCATCAAGCGAAAAGGCATCAAGCGAAAAGGCATCAAGCGAAAAGGCATCAAGCGAAAAGGCATCAAGCGAAAAGGCATCAAGCGAAAAGGCATCAAGCGAAAAGGCATCAAGCGAAAAGGCCTCGCGAAGTGTCTCGCTGAACCAATTTTAAAAAGGCTGTTATCTTACAAAAAACGAGTAAGAAAAGTCCAGGATTCCATATAATTTTTGTAACGGTGCCTTTCTGCTAATGCCTAATCGAGTGATGCCTTCAAGTTTTCGCTTGAAGCCTTTTTGCGTAATGCCATTATGCGCGATCCCTTATCGCGTGATGCATTTCCGCTGATGCGTTTTTGTGTGATGCCTTTTCGCGTGATGCCTTTCAACGAGATGCCTTTTAGCGTGATGTCTGTTCGCGCAATGACTATTTGTAGAATCGGCTAGTTGTCATTTCAGGTTTGGATTGACGAATGTATGAGTTGGATGATTTGATTTCAATTACTGAGTTTTGAATTTTGTCATAGATATACCTCCATACCATTCAGGTTTGGATTGACGCATGTACAATTTGGATGATTTGATATCAATTACTAAGTACTGAATTTTCTCATAGATATACCTGCATAAATTCTAGCTATCCATTTGGTATAGACGATAAGCAACAATTCCTGAAACATGAGGTTCCGGCGCCAAATGACACTGTGCAACGCCACAACAATAGAGTCTATGTGATGTGGCCAGTGGATGGGGCACAGAGTAACGCTGTAGCGAAGGCGAAGGCGCTCGTGTTCCAAGTAAGCCTGCAAAATATTAACAGTGAAGGGTAGTAGGTGTTATATATTGTCGATTTGTTTAAATTACATACATGCTGTCTACAATTTCATCCGTCTAATCGATAAAACCATCTTCTGACAACTGATTTATTCAAATGGCCACCTGCAAATCAAGAAAGCTCCAAAATGATTGGCACCTTAACTTCAGTTTAAAACCCTTTCATTCTCACAGTTTTGAGGAAAATCGATCATCATTTGGAACAGCTTAAAAGGCACGCTGTCAGAATATTGCTCTCGCGGTAAAATTTTGTGCTCGATCATGATTCCGGTTATTATCAATCGCCTGTTTCTTATCTGCTGTTTTTTCGCCTCACTATCCTCTGTAATGAAAAAGACCAGCTGTTTCGCAGGTAAGATCCCTTGCTTTCTATTAATAGAATGCAAATGAGCAAGTTCAACTTAAATCAAATGAGCATGTATTATATTTTAGCTTTTAAACATGTATGTATAGTTCGATAGGATAACTGAATCCTTAAATTATTACTTTTCCTTATTAAAGTGGTTAGTCTTTTTCGCTCAATTCCAATATCACGGGTTGAATAAACCATGGTGAATATTTCGGGCTACCGGGCCAAACGCACAAAGGAGAGTCCGTGCTTTTATCATGGTGAAGGAATATTAGATGGCACAGAAACAAAATTAACAGGGGAATCTTTGGTTAAGTCGAAACCGCCCGATCCACTTATTCCCCAAAAAGCAGTTATTTCCAAAAGTCAAAGTGTTTCTGAATGATTAGGGTGCTGGGAAATTTGTGATAGGACTCCCTTTTGGCACTTTTTCGCAGGTTTGCCTAGCTTTGCAACAGAAACGCTATAGACCAGCACTTCTATCATTGTTCTTTATTTTTTACGCGGCGATGGATGAAATGTTGCACTATGCCACATTTTGTTGCGTCGCAGTATACTGAGCATTAGCGGAAATTTAATTTTACCACATTGTTGACATTGCAACTTAACAAGGACAGGAATACTGTCCTAGCATTTTTCCCACACTACAATGTTTCAATTAATTTTAAGTCATCAAGTCTTTCAATTTATGACATTGTAATTTTCTCTGTGTTTGCGATGAGGATCTTCAGCGACATCTGTACACTGCCGGTTCAACAGTTGGTGTATCTAGTTAGAACATGTTTATATTAGTTATTCCGAATTATAACCTGATTGGCTTCTATCGCCACTAGGAAAACAGATCCTAGTGACCTTGGAACTTTCATCCTGAACAAGATAATACTAAAGGAGCACACACATCTTTGTTCGTTTCCTTCCAAAAAAAAAATTAGTTGACCAATTCATCATCAAGGAAAAGAATGTATTAAAGATGATCTTGACTCATACGCTCATGAGCAAAAGTGAAAATTGTTTGTAGCGTATATTGTCTGGTTTATGAGAATTTGGAAGAAGCCTGCTTTAAATCATTTTAATTTTTCTGCACGTTTTTTCCGCATTTCCTTGTCGTTCTTTCCTTTAAATTCCACGTATCTTTTTTAGTGTTAAGTAGGTTTTGCTAGGTAACAACTTGTATATTAACTTGTATATTCAAATTCATTCTAGTTGTAGCTGACGATGACAGAAATTACGGTCAAAACATTTATTTAAAACTGAAAAGCGTTGTAAAATTTATAGAAAATTTCCTGGAAAAATTCACAGTGACAATACCACAGTTATACCCTTTTGGGTTGACCTCGCTATCTTATGATTACCCTGCTACAACTTTGAAACCTACTTTTCTGACAGTGCCTGAGATATAGCCATATTTACATCTGATTTCAGCTTTAGACCTTTTGCAGCTGCAATAGAACCGCTAGATTGTCAAATATTTCTTGAGACGAGTCTTATAAGTTCTTGTCGCATTGTTTCCAGTTCCCACAGAACCAAACATTCTGGAACAGAATTCTGAAGAGCGTCTCTATTCAAGGCAAGAGTTCCATTATCTAAGTGTGCCTAGTGTTAGAACAACTATGGCAACTGACGAATTTGATTGTTGCTTTCAATGCCTGCGAAACCCCTCATGCTTCTCTGTTAACCTAGCCGCGTCCCAAAGAGTCCCTAAAAAACTTTGGTGTGAGCTGCTTCCTTCCGACAGGTACAACAGCGCCGAGAAATACCAACGAAACAAAAGTTCGCATCACATCTCCATCATGGTGAGATTATTTTTTTTAATAACCTTATATGAAGATGAATCATATTTATACGGAGTAGTAAGGTGTGGGAACGGTAAGAATGTACTTGCTCATTTCAAATTTACCTTACTGAGAAAGCTCTGGGAGATACAAAGAACAATAATATTTCTTGATTTTTAAAACCATTTAGGGTCTTTTTCCGTTTCCTGTTTGAATAATAAAGAAAGTTTCCCCCAATATACTGTGTAGCAAATTTGCAAAATCAGTTCTGGAGATTATTCTCTAGGATATAAATCTCCCGGAAATCCAAGGTGAATATGGTGGATTCAACAAGGCAGACTATCAAAGGTGTAGGAATTTTACGAACTTCAAATTTTACAAGAGTTTGAAGGCACGTAACAAATAGAAATAAATCCAATCACAACACAATCACAAAGCCAGAATGTCCAGCTTATATTCGTTTTGCTTCCCGATTTTCATTCGTAAGAGCAAGGCTTATATAATGACCATGTGCTGATGATCTTATTTCAGTCACCTTGTTCCTCCTCGCCATGTCAAAACGGAGGTAGCTGTGTGCCAAACTACAAGGACAACACATTCAAATGTATTTGCAAAAAAAGTTTCATAGGAGAATACTGCGAAAAAGGTAAACTTCAGTTGATGCACTTTGAAAACTAAACTGTAGAAATTTTGAAATACTGACACAGTGACTGTAGGGGTACTGTCTCACTCCAATTTACTTTAAAAAGTTATAATGTATCCATAGATTTATTGATGCTCTACTCTATGTTAAAATTCTCGTAGATATATTAATTATTAGTTTTTATGGATAGCAAAAACTCAACCCAACAATAGCGACGGGTCCAGGATTCAAATCGGTGTCACTTTCGTGGCAGGCTAACATGCGATCATGAATGCGTTCTTTTTTGGAAGGAAAGCACGCCTGATCGCAGGCTGGCGAGTGGTTTCACCGCCACGCCAGTCCTGCTCCACAGACGTTTGGCATATTGGAACTATTTCTAGCCAGGGTCAGCGAGTGAGCAAAACCGTATGCTAGCATCAATTTGTCTTTTATAGGTGTGGAATCATGCAAGGAAGTTTATGATGTTTACAAGTAAGTCAAAGCATGGGCTTTCTAACACTTTCTAATAAGGCCTTTGCCACCATCTAATACCATCTCGTTTGAATACAAATACCGGTAACATAAAATAAATTTATATAAGAAATTCACAAATCCAGGGGATCACCTGTCAATGATTTTTACATATCTATATAATTGAAAACAAAACATTTCCTCTTCTTTAAAACTATGTATACAATGTTCCGAACGTTTTATTCCAAAGGTGTTAGTAACTGGAAACCTTAAAACAACCAAATAAACACAGACAGACAGACGAAAGGAGTGTTAAAAGAGTTGACAAAATCTTTAGTTAAAGATTGAAGCGCAGCCAGATGAGACATAATCAAAATTACAATAAAAACGTTCGCTGGCTAAAAATGTTAAGCCGGTGCTTTGGACTCGTAAGAAAGAACAGTCAGGAATGTGAAAACATGTACTAATGGATCAAACATTGAGAAACATGCTTGGTCATTCGACCATCGCATAGATTTTGACAATTCAACTGTCATCGAAGAAGGTTTTTTCGCATTAGAAAATCTTTGGAGGCTTGGAACACCTCTCCCTAACAAGCATGCTGACAATAAATTCTAAGTCGATTTCAAACCAGTATAGTATTCTTTTTTTAAAAAAACGTCACCTGACATCCATAATAAAACAACTAGGTATTGTAATCTAAATTTAAGCTGTCGTCGCTACAAGAGATGTACGGAAGGTGGCCGAACGCTCACCGCAAGAGCAATCCAAGATTGGAGCAAGCTAAATGTCGATCTTAAGCGTCGTCTGAGCATCTCAAAGGATCACTCTTTGATTCAATTTAGAAAATTCAATTTATTACTCAATAATTAATTAGTATCTAGCAGTTTTACACTATTTTTTTACTACTTAGATGTTGTAAGTTAGTCATATTTATAGGTTGTACATAGTGATTTTAATTAATTCCTCTTGTTTTTATTCCGAGGGCAATTAGTTTATTAGTTTTGTTATTGTCAAATGTTACCCTATCCAATAAAGGTCTACTACTACTACTATTATTACTACTATTACTACTTCTACCCAATTTACACATTTTTATTTTGCTTTTGTTCTTCTTAATGTTTTTTTATCTCATATATTTTATCGTTTTGTAATTTCATTTTTTGTCCGTCGAAGGCTGTAGATAAGATTTTTTAATCATTTTACAGATCTAACATGAGTCAGCTGGTCACACTTCACTTTGATTCAAAACCAATATCTGTTCTCTGTCACATGGGAGATTTTGGATGTGGAGATGGAGGATGGACACCGGTTATGAAGATTGATGGCAACAAGGTGCATCAAATTTAACAATTCTTTCAAGAGTGCGTGTTGGATATGATAGATGAGTTGTCTATAATGATCTCATATAATAATCTACACGTGCGAGTGGAGTAATTGTTTTATTAAACACGGCCCCAAAATATAGAAGAATAAAATAAACATAAAAACGCCCCAAAAAATTGCACGACGCTCATCATATTTGTAGAATATGGTATAATAAATTTGTTCATATGCCATAATGCTAAATCAATGAAAACTGCTAGGTTCTAGGTTAGAAGCCTTGAAACGAGAAATAATATGATTGATGACAATTGTTTATTTAGTGTGTTACTTGGAATTAAGTTATGAATGATTTTGTTTTCATTCTTTGGCAGACCACCTTTCATTATAATGCAAGGTACTGGAGCGATTATAATGAACACAACCTTCTTGGAGGAGAGGCTGGGTTTGATTCACAAGAGACCAAGCTACCGACCTACTGGAACACGTCCTTCTCCAAGATCTGTCTTGGAATGAAGATCGGCCAACAGATCAACTTCATTGTCATCAACAAGCAGGCCAACTCTCTGTACTCACTAATTGCTGACGGGAAATACCGCACCACCTCACTGGGTCGTGACAGGTGGAAGACACTGATTGGTTCTCAGGCATCTTTGCAGCTCAACTGTAACAAGGAAGGGTTCAATGTTGAGAGTTTGATAAGTTACAGATCTAAAGCAAGAATCGGTTTGCTTGGTAACAATGAAAACAATTGTGAAAGCGCGGATTCCAGAATCGGGTTTGGTACTGGAGGTACTCCTGCTGACAAAATCTCGTGTGGAAACCAGCACTTCAGAGCCATGGGTTACATCCTGGTTCATTGAAAAGGAACTGACAAAAAACACAGATAGACTATCTTACTCAATGGGGCCATTGAGGTTGTACCAATTTTTTTAAGTGAAATTACTTTGAAGAACTTCAGAACATTATATGAGGTCACTGTAAATCGACGCAGTCAGTCAACCGTGGATGCACTTTCAAGAAAAATTCAGTAACCTGCTCAGCTATATAGAAATGGCACAAAAATTGTTATAAGCTGCCAAGTGTATAAAAAGTACGCAGAGACCCTTTGCTGAGACGTGAAGCAGCGACATTATTAAAAATTAGAAAAAAAAAAAACTGTCATAAAACGCTTGCTAAAAGTTGTACTTTCCATTCAATTGACTTAAAAGATTCCATAGGCGCGGGGTCAGCTGAGGAGTATCCAAGCCTCATTACAGAATTATTAGCCATATTATTATTATTAGCGCGGTTTTTGCCTAGAGCAGACCTGTGAGTAGCACATGCAAAAGACAAAG
Organism: Micromussa lordhowensis; assembly: GCA_964020085.1. Classification (NCBI taxonomy): domain Eukaryota; kingdom Metazoa; phylum Cnidaria; class Anthozoa; order Scleractinia; family Lobophylliidae; genus Micromussa; species Micromussa lordhowensis. The sequence goes on from OZ026600.1 coordinate 32,303,845, forward strand.
CATTGACGTAAAAAAAAGAGATGTTTGCGTGTGATGAACTTTCAACAGTAACGAGAATCCCGGAATCTAGAATCCACAAATCAAAGAAAACACGATCTTCAGATACGCGAAAATTACGTTGGATAGATTTTGTCTGTAAAAATAAAGAGGGAAGAGGAAAAAGGACCCCAAAACTTCATCTCTTATGACACAAGGGTTTACCGTATGTAGAAATTTGTTTAACTGTTACTTCTAGTGAAGGCCATGGTTGTGATAATTTAAACCAACGACACGTGCCTCATAATGTGATTCTAAGCACTCTGAGAGCGACCAAAGTAAGCTTGCTAGCTAGTGACATTCTGTTTTAGCGATCTGCAATCAGTGTATGCCATTATGTTCAGTAGATACTGAACAATTCAGCAATGTCATAGCGAACAGGGTTTCCGTCAGTGGCAGCAAACTATACCTTGACGGTCTGATCTCTCTCTTTGTCTATGCAAAGGTTAACTTGGCTCATCTAGATAAGTCTTCTTTTTTGCCCAACATACGAGATACGAAGAAAACAACAGCAAAATATTTTTTCCATATTTATTCCATGGACTCTGTCGTCATGATTCCGGTTCCAGACTCTATCTTTTAGGGTTGCCCCGAGAGACTGGGCTCTAGTGTGGCACTGTAATGGCTTCCTTCATGTGGTTTGTGGTCGAAGTCGTTGTCGCTGGTTTATAAAGGTAAGAGAGTCTATATAAGAATGTCTTTTTATGCCTTTTCATGAATTTTTATATCTGGGTAAGCCAAAGAATACAGCTTCACCTCTTTTCTTCTTACTGTCGAAAACAATAGTGGTTGTGTTTTATGATATAAGCTTACTACATGTAGAATGATGTTCGTGCTAGTATAAGGTCCCTGTATTTTCTTGATTCAATGGACTAAAACTAGCAGTTCTATTCTCGTTCACTTCGCTCAACCGAATAAAAGACATCTTTTCTTCTTACTGAATAAGGAAAACAATAGTGGTTGTGTTTTATGATATACTAGATGTTCGTGCTTATGGTTCCTGTATTTTCTTGATTCAACGGACTAAAATTAGCAGTTCTATTCTCGTTCACTTCGCTCAACCGAATAAAAAACATTTTTATCATAAGTAGAGGCTATAAAGTAATGCACCAAATAGTGGAGGGAGCCCCCAGCAATCGAATTTGTTAACTAGAAACTGAGACACGCTGAATACAGGTTACAAGCTGAGAATATAAGTTTAAGCTTACTCAAAAACGTTACACGCTATTTTACACAGCAATAATAATCAGAAAAACTAGCTTCAAGTAAACTGGTCGGTGTCAAGTGGTGTCATATTCACAAGGAGTAGTTTATAAAGGCCTGATTTTCCAAATGGAAAATAATACGATACAGCTTAATTTAACAGGTACACCTACATTGTAAAACAAATACATTTATGATTTCCTTTAACAAGGATTATTCCATATATATGAATTTGTGGCTAAATGGCTTTATCCTTCTGTTGGTACAGTTAACTTAACAAGTACTACTACATGTACACAGAGGTTTAAATTTGGTTTACTTGAGTGTCGTGGAAACAACTTAAATTTTAAGTTTGGTTGCGTTGTAGCACAAAACTATATGAAGTGGAAATAAGATTTGTTGTTGCATTTGAACATTCATTTAAGTGACTTTGTACTGAATTAGTACGATTATCTTACTTTGCCCAGGTTTACAGTAATAACATAACATTATTAATGCAGGGTTGTATATAAGAGCCGGCAGCCGGCAAAGTTCGCAAGCTTCTCTGCCAGGTTTCGCCGGCTACTTTCATTGCTTCACGAGCCAAGATATGTCGAGATGATGTTTATCAGGGCTAAACTACTTGGGCTCAATAAATATAAATTTGCAGTGCCTATCTTTTCTGAAAACATATAAAAGACCCAAGGGCAGTTTAAAAACGCTATACTTGAGACCGTCTTTTTTGAACAAATCTTGCTGCGGTGGCAGGAATTTACGAACACTGAATACGATTTGTTGTCCGCCATATTGGATTTCGATACATGAATGCATAATTAGTGCGAGCAGGAAACTGGGAAAGAGTAGTCTTCGTGAGTGACTATCAGCACGAAATTGCGAACATGACTGACCAGCGAGGTCAAAAACGAAAGCAATTAACCTTAGATCTAAGTTTCTGTCAAGGAAAACGAAAAGCAAAAGAGACAACTACAAGTGAGGTTTAAGGTTTAATTAAGCGATAAAGAAAGTTGCTGTGTCCCCGAAAGTCAGGTTTTTCGTCTTGTCTACTTACGTTCTGGGACGACGAAACCAAAGATACTAAACCTTTGGACTGTTAGGCTATTTCCCGTTACCGAGCGGAGTTAATCCCCATTAGTTGCATGGTCTATAGTCCTTCAAGTATGTGCCATTAATAAGTTGTCAAGTGGCAATATTTGCCAGGCTCGTTAGCTCCAGCAAAACAACTAAAAAGATACAAAAAATATCATCCAATTTTTCGTTTATACGGTTGCATTATTAAAATGTCGCTTTGTCTTTCTTTGGGTAACATGGTTTTCACAGTATAATTGCAGCTTAATTCATTCCTCTGATGTCTGAGCTTCATGGCCCAAAATGCCAGGAAATGCGTTTTCCAGCATTCCAGTTTTCAAAAATTTTCCGGGGCAGCATGCCCCCAGACCCCCCTAGAAACGATGGGTCCTCTGGACCCACAACCGTCTACTTTTCACAAAACTCCGGCTCCTTAAAAACTTAATACCCTGTTAATGTACAACATAATAACAATAATTATCGCCGAAACCTTATCGGCCCTACATTTATAGTTATTTAAATGCTGTAAAGAAGTTTGAATAGTTAGTTGATAAAAAGCCATAAGCAACCCTCTTAAAGCTGTAATTTCTGTCCTTATTGATCTGACACAACAAACACAAGCTATTTAGGCACAAGTACTGTACGTATTGGGTAAGTAGGGTCCAGGCATAGTCAAATCTTACCTTTGAAGAGATTAGAGTGTCCCGAGTGGCTGCATTCGTACCACCAAGGTGGAGGAGGGGGTGTATAAAAGGAAGTCGATAAACAGCAATTCTAATTCTTAGCAGAATTTCTAATTTTTTCGGGGGCATGAGGGGACTTACCCCACAGCCCTGTAGAGGCACTTTGGCACTAGCTAATGCAAGATTTGCCGTGTTTGTGTTGAAAGTCTGCCTACAGTTCCAAGACACTTTGCACTTTCAGTACCTTTCTCCATCTAGGTATGATAATTGGTACTGGTGGATGTTCTGCCTTGGGGGCTAACCCTGCATTGGACTAGCATTCCATTCGGGGGTAGTAGAAATGCAGTGGAAACCAGGATAAGCTCCAGCGCAATGGACCACTTAGACTGAGACAAACTTTACCTTTGCCAATTTGTCAGTTAAGTGGGATGACAATTGATGACATGTAGAGCGGCTTATGAATTAAGAATAACTTCCAAAAATGTGACACAGTGATATAATTTTACCGCCTTGAGAGAAGTAATGGAGACTAGATTCTTGTGCTTAAAATCAGTGAACATGCAGGTTTGCGAACATTCCAAAATAGTTCAAACAACTCTATAATGTGTTTGAATAATAAAAACCCCTGAATCATTTGCCTGTTCGACTTCATGACTAATAATGAAACAAAAGTCTCAACATATTATATTTCATATCCAATGTCCACATATTATATTTCAAATAAAATGTGCAGAAAAATTTGGGCAAGGATAGCCTTAAATTTATAAACCACAAAGTGATGTGCTTGTGGCCAGTTGACAGAAACCTTAACTTGCATGGTTGATCAGTTGACCTGAAATTCATCAGAAAATTATTAGGATGCATTGATGCTCATAGGAACATCCAATAAGTCCTGTATGATTGATTTATTTCTTTTAATGAATAACTCAGTTATGGTGGTAGACATTGCAGTACAAAAAGCACTTTCTTTCTGAGTTGTAAGCTTGTTAAGCTTTTCTTAGATTGAACATTGTGGGAAGCGTGGTGGCCTCATGGTTAGTGCGCTTGTCTCCAGATCAAGCAGTCCGGGCTCAAGCCCTGGCTGGAGACATTGTGTTGTGTTCTTGGGCAAGACACTGTACTCTCACAGTGCCTCTCTCCACCCTGGTTTAAAAGGGTACTGGCAAACGTGCTTTGTGTCACCCTGCAATGGACTAGCATCCCAGTCAGGGGGGAGTAGAAATACTCCTAGTCGCTTCACGCAGAAAC
>OZ026600.1:32315579-32320579 GCA_964020085.1 Micromussa lordhowensis
AATGCCCTGGGGCTGGGTCACACAGGCAACCCAGTTACAACACTACACTTATCCCGGTCCGGTTTTGGTGACACGAAGTGACTAGGAGTATTTCTACTCCCCCCTGGATGGGATGCTAGTCCATCGCAGGGTTACCTCAGCATTAAGGTGATTCCACTTACAAAGAAGGAATATTAAAAAAATTTCTCAAACTTCATCCAGTTGGTAATCGTGTTATGTATATTAGAAAAATGCAATAAAAAATAGGGGTCATCGTGCTCGTTTTTGCACAGCATGGATAGCCTTTATAGCAACTTTGCGACTGACGAGGTTGTCATTACTTAACCTTAGCAGAAAAGGGCACTAGACATTCTAAGAAAAGCACTTATTGGGTTAACAAAATAGACCCTGAATATACATTTTGCTATTATATATAAGTATCATTGTAGTGTATGTATGTTGTAATGTGGTGTATGTAGATCTACATATAGCTTAGCTGAACTTAATTATTTACTTGACCATGGCAGTGTCCAACCAGAAAGCTCTTGCTACTTTGGCCACCGCTCACATGTAAATTTTATTTCCTTAGGGCTTAATCTTTCTTAACGTTTTTGCTATTTTCATTTACTTTACCTATACAATGTACCTAAAATTCCCCGTATAGTGAAAATAAAAGGAATTGAATTGAGTCGCAGACAGTAATATAAAATACTTAACACTAAAGCGAATCTAATACTTTACTTGACAGTCACGGAAAGTTCGTGTTTACGTTGTGAATCCTTCATTCGCCTTCAAAAAGTGAAATTTATGTACAGTAAATTACAGAGAGATTGAAGACTGTAGCTGATCTGATCTAGCACGTGACCTAAAGGAATTTTCCAATTGTTTTTTTTTTCAATTGACCTAATGGAGTTGTTCCCTTCTCGACACAGTCACAGGCGCACTGAACAGATTTAGACAATTGCGAAATTCGAAGATAAAATATAACTGATTTTTTTTTTACCAGGAGTTGTCCACGGTGTCGCTTTGGTCATTGTTTAAGCTTCCTACAGGCTCCGAGTGAAAACGTGAAAGCAAAATATCTCACATCAAAGCAACAGCAGAGTGCGAATAATTTATTTTAAAATCGCATAATTGAATAAAATCTTGCATTCTGATTGGTTTACGAAGCGAGGTATTTAGCGTGGAATTGCGAGTTAAAACGAGGCTAAGTGATATTGCTTCGCATCTACGTAACAACTGTCGTCAAATTGTAACACAACAAATGCAAAATTTTCTACAATGTCTTTTTCTACAATTTTATTCAATTGTGCGATTGAAGGAAAATTCATTACCTGACTCGTGAATTCCGCATTAAATTGCACTTGTAAACCGATATCGCACTCATCGCGTCGCGATTCGTGCGATATCGGTTTTCGCGTGCAATTTAACACGGAATTCCCTCGTCAGGTAATGAATTTTCCTATAATATAGCTCTTGCCGAGGAAAACTTAAACTGGGATCATTCGTCGCATGGTGGCGCCGTGAACACGAATTGTGAACAGGGTTCCCACCCGCCTGCGCGATAAGTAACAAACCTAATATGATATTTTCTTTGTCATTTTTCTAGGGATACAGCAAAAACATCTATCTCGACAGCATAGTTGACACGACTTCTTAAAATGGAATCAAGTTTAACATCCTGGTTAGCGACGGAAGCAACACATGTTCAAGGAAACACGACATAAGTTTCGAGCTAATCGTAGCCTGTTTCGGATATGGCAAACAAGTTACCAGAGGAGGCACACGAATGCAAGCATTGTGGAATGCAGTTCTTTAACCAGTTGTCAGCTTGGACGCAACATGTACGAACTCACACAGGAGAGAAGCCGTATGCATGCAAGCATTGTAATAAGTGCTTTGGACAATTAGCAAATTGCCAGAAACATGAAAGAACTCACACAGGAGAGAAGCCGTATACATGCAAGCATTGTAATAAAAGCTTCAGTTCCTCGTCCCATTTCAAGCAACATGAACGAATTCACACAGGGGTGAGACCGCATACATGCAGGTATTGCAGAAAGAACTTTCGCTATCTATCAAATTGCAAGGACCATGAACGAATTCATACAGGAGAGAAGCCGTATACGTGCAGACATTGTGAAAAGTGCTTTAGCGACCACACATCTTGCAAGCAACATGAACAAACTCACACTGGGGAGAAACCATACAAATGCAACCATTGTAAAAAGTGCTTCAGTCGCTCATCAAATTGCAGGAGACATGAACAAACTCACACAGGGATGAAGCCGTATACTTGCAAGCATTGTAACAAGGGCTTTAGTCGCTCGTCAGATTGCAAGCGACATGAACGGACTCACACAGGAGAGAAGCCGTTTACATGCAAACATTGCAACAAGTGCTTTAGCCAATTAGGAAGTTGCAAGCAACATGAACGAACTCACACAGGAGAGAAACGGTATACGTGCAAACATTGTAACAAGTGCTTTAGCTGCTCGTCGCATTGTATTGAACACGAACGAACTCACACAGGAGAGAAGCCGTATACATGCAAGCATTGTAACAAGTGCTTTAGTCGGGCATCAAGCTGGAGGAAGCATGAAGAAAGACACGCAAGAGACGGTTCTTTAGATCGCAACCGGCATGATGAGCGCTTTCAACAAACAACTGGACACGTTCCAGAGCCAGCTACTACTCACGGTGGCATAGAGTCTGACATGCTGTTGTCTGTGAGTGCAGAAAATTCAAGCGAAGTTGAAACCTTGACCTGTTGGATTTATCAGGAGGAGTTTAGTAACGAGGCGTGTATCATCCAACATTACGATGAAACAAACTCGACACAATAATCATTGATGTAACGTTGGTTGTTTTGTCAACAAGCACTAGTCTATTAGTATAGGAACGACTCACTGAATGAAATCAGTAACTATTGACAAGTCATTTCACATTGTATTCACGTTGAATTATTGCAGAGATGTTTTTACTGGCCAGAAGGTCCGAAGAAAACCTCGTGACCAAGGTTGTGTTAAAGTTTAGTTTGTGTTTAGTACGTACGGTGGCTTGAAGTGCTTTGCTTTTTGTTTTGTTTTTGTTTTCTTTAATGTTAATGAAAGTCACCGGGGGAGGGTACTCCCAGAAAAATTGGGTGGGGTGGGGGTAGGGGTGGGGGTGTGGGCCCCCTTACCCTATTTATGCCCAGCTTCTGAGATTTTCTCCACCCTATTTATGACCTGACCAAAAATTTGATACCCTATTTATGACCTGACCCTTTAATCAATACCATGTTTCGGACCTGCCTGATAATTAGTTATCTAGTTCAGACTGATGTCAAAGGCATTGTGAAAAGCGTTTGTTCATGGTCTTGTCGATAATGATGAAAAATTAGCCAATTGAGAGAGACGAGTGCCAAAACCATACCATATTTATGACCACAATGGCCGAAATCGATACCCTATGCTATTTATGACCAAAATCCATACCCTATGGGGCCGCGAATACCTGTATACCATATAAGGTCTGGTTTTCACTATCGACGGAGTCGTAATCAGAAGCGTAGAGTGATACGATCTAGTGAAAATCAAACCGACGGAATCGGAAGCAGAACACCGATTCTGCTTTTGACTCCGTCGCTTACGATCTCGTGAAAACTAGATTGTCGGAGTCGGAAGCAGAAGCGGAAGAATAAACCAATCACAACGCTCGATTTCGGGCCTTGTGATTGCTTGGTTCTTCCGCTTCTACTTCCGACTCCGACAATCTAGTTTTCACGAGATCGTAAGCGACAGAGTCGTAAACGGGATCGGAAGAAATGGAAACGTTCTGATTCTTCCGACTCCGATTCCATCGAGCTTAGGACTCCGTTTACGATTCCGATTTTCGATTTTCACGTAAGCGCTCTTACGATTCCAATTACGACTCCGACTCCGTCGCTAGTGAAACCAGCCTTACGGGAGTGTCCCTAACTCTCCTCCTCTGAGACGAAGGCTTCGTTTATTCAAGCTGTAACTAGATTACTAGAAATGATTCGATTTAACGCCTTTGAACGTGGTTTTGGAGGCTCCTGTATTGCAATTGGCACGTTAGTGTCAAGTAAGATCGATATAATCGCCCCGTCCCTAACAAGGGTCCTGTCTCCAATAAGCGCCTCCCCTTTAGGGTCCTTTAGATCTGGACACAACTAAAAACCACTAAATCGAATTAATGATTACGGTAAATGGCTTTCACTAGAAAGAAATAGTCATTAAATGGTGACCATTCGCAAATTAAATGAAGAAGTTGTAATCAGGGCTCAAAATTGCAACCAATACAGTCGCATTAGCGACTTAATTTTTCTTATTTGCGACTAAAAAAACGAGAGTAGTCGCAAATTTGCGACTGGGTAGGGCCAGTAGTAACCTCGAAGGAAAACAACATTACTTGTGGATGAAAGATACGATTTATTCGAATAGATATTTTACGATAACTGCAGAAATTCTCGCGCGCTCATTGGCTAATTTTTATCGTCAATATGCGGACAGACACATGAATTTGAAATTCGTGCGACGCGTCAGCGAGCGAGAGCGGGCAATTCGACCATTTGTTATCGTAAAAAACAAATTGATGTAAGTTTATAATGAGTCTGTCCTGTTATTGACAATGAATTTCGTCATCACATTGTCAAAGTAGTCTGCGGATCCACTCGGCTATCGCCTCGTGGATCCACAGCTACTTTGACAATATGATGACGAAATTTATGATCAATAACAGTACAGACGCATGAAAAACTGACATCAATTTGTTAATTAGATGTAATAAAACAAACCCACAATTCTTTGATCGCCAACTGGATCGCCATGTTTGATTATTCCAAGGCACACTTAAGTTGTCATTTGCAACGGTTCGAAGAATAGCAGCCAAATCGTTTTCACGGTTCGCCGGTTTTCAAAGTTTCTATGGTGACGCAAGCACTATTAGGGCGGGATGTTGCTGAGTTGAGCCATACTATGCTGACGTCGCTGCCAACTTGCTTTCGTTTCGAGGTT
>OZ026600.1:32325579-32373726 GCA_964020085.1 Micromussa lordhowensis
AAGGTGGCTCGAAACAGTTTCCAGTACTTTCCAAGACTTGAGGTTGATGGGTCACTAAAACCACTCTGTATCAGTTGATACCAAAATCATGGTATCAAAAAGCTGCCCAATCATTGGTGAACAAGTGGCTGTCAATTTTATGGCACAATAGGTTACCATAGCAACAATATGACCTGCTAAAAACACCCTTAATTTTAGCTTTAAGCGCTTATAACTCGAAAATGAGCTCGGTGACCCCCATTTTTTATTATTGAATTGTAATCAGCCTGATAAGATGCAACTTTTTGCAAAGTTTAAAGGGGAGGGGAGGGGGTTCAGAGCCTCCTTAAATTTTCGAAAATTTAAGGAGGCTCTGAACCCCCTCCGTATAATTTTTTAAACTTTGCAAAAAGTTATCGTGTTAATTACAATTCAATAATAAAAAACGCGGGTCACCGAGCTCGTTTTCGAGTTATAAGTGCTTACAGCTTAAATTAAGGGTGTTTTTAGTAAGTCATATTGTTGCTATGGTAACCTATTGTGCCATAAAATTGACAGTAACTTGTTCACCAATGATTGGGCAGTTTTTTGATACTATGATTTTGGTATCAACCGATATAGAGGGGTTATAATGACCCATCAAACTCTAAGTCTTGGAAAGTAGAGGAAACTGTTTCGAGCACCTTAACTGTTTCAGTTTTTGCGTTATCCTCTAGAAATAAGCTGTAACACTAGACGACAGATCACCTCTGATGAGCTCTGATGCAAATTACCTCTTGAGTCATGAAAATGCTTGTATAACAAATTTCTACGTCGCGAGGGAACGAAGCCTACCTTCTCCGCATGTACTATGGCACTGTTCCAGTTTACTGTCACATGACTAGCTCTGGTATTGGCGTGTGTGGAGGTGGTGGATGGTCGCTGGCCATGAAGATTGACGGAGAAAAGGTAATTTATCTGCCATAGAGATGTTTATCGGGAATGTTTTTGCTTCCTTCCCCAAAGCTAACTGTTATAAATTTTAAAAGGAACGATACATCCCTAAGTTATGCAATGTAAAGTATAACACTTGATTCATAATTAAAACCATCGATCAATTATTACACCTTTCGTTTCGCTGAAATTGTAGGTATTGACATTGTGATAATATTGTGTGAGCTAGGCATTTCGATCCTCACGCCCAGCTTCGTGACCACGTTAAGTCGCTTGAAGGACCCACTTGAATGTGAGTTGTTTCTCTTTAGGTCTGAAATCCGCGTTGAAGAGGCAAAAAAAGGGGCGAACGAGCATGATATTCGAAGGGATAGTGGCAAAGCTGCAAGTCGCAAGTAACGGAGGAAAGAAAAGCTCCCCGCTCAAATGTCGAGCTCGTGCGCTCTCAAGCATGCTGAGGCATGGTGTATAAAATCCGAAAGACATCATAACTTTTCACTTAAGCAATCTCAGACTTGGCAACAACATAAAACATAATGACGTTAAGATACTTTTGGCTTCAAGAGACCTAGTTTGATTGGACAAAAAGAAAATTGAAAACAGGGTGCTCAAGTGTTCTCCCCCGCATGAAGCTTAGGGCAAAAGTCCTCATGATATGTCCTTTTTAAACTTTATAAAAGAAAAACACTTGTTTGTTTGTCTGTTTGTTTCCTTTTTAACTCGGCAGCGGCCATTCCATTATGACTCACTTTACTGGGGAGACAAGCAACACTACAAAAGACTGGGTTTGACACACGAGAGACCAAGTTACCGACCTACTGGAACACACCCTTCTCCAAGATCTGTCTTGGTATGAAGATCGGTAATCAGATCAAGTTTATTGTCGTAAACAAGAATGCCAATTCTTTGCACTCACTGATCGCTAACGGAAAATACCGCAACACCTCACTGGGTCTAACACGTGGAAGACGCTGACTGGTCCAGAGGCGTTCTTGCGGATCGGATGTACCAAGGCAGGGAAGCTTTGGGGCTAAAGCCAGAATCGGTATAGCTGGTGGCGAAACATATTGGATAGCGAGGAAAAATTATGAAAAGACGTATGATAGATAAAAAACGTGACAAATTTCTTAAGACATGAACAACATTTTTTGCCATTTGAAGAAAAAACGGCGATGTTGAAGAAAGGGCCATTCATGCGTTTAAAATATCGTTTCTGCAAACTAGCGGATCGCAGATCGCGGATCGCGGATTGCGGATCGCGGGTCGCGGATGGCGGGTCGCAGTTAAATTGGCGTGATGGGTTAATTGAGATAGTGCCTCGTAAAGTGAGATGTCCTGAGTGACGTACATTGTTCTTTTAGTATTTTTTGTCTGAGCAAATGGTAGTTAATCTTAACTTTAACAAGTTAAGGCCTTCCTACGCTTTTATAATATTGAGAAACTAGAATGAATGTTTTGAGTAAGACATCGCTTTGCTGGTTCAACTCGTATTTGAAAATCATGAAAACAAGCCGTATCCGTCGAAGGGATTTTCTCGATATTTTCCGTGTAAAAAAATCAATAACAAAACCTCGTACGTGATTGGTTATCAGTATAGCCCCATTTTAGCACTCATGGGACAGTTTACGGTTCGTGCTTGTAACTCACCCTCCGGTGTAAAAACGGTTAAAATCAAGCGTTTCTTAGCGTACGTAGACGTGTTTTCTTTCCAAAGTCATTTACGCTCTCTCACAAACCAGAAACCACTGCTATCAAGGGTTAAGCGGTCCCAAGATTTCCGATCGGCTGAAGTGTTCATCAGACTAAAATGAATGGCAATAAATCAAATTATCATTCGATGCATTTTTTCCGAGAGCCCACCACGTGACCTGCAAATAACTGCCTACAAATAATGGTCTGCTCATGCCTAGTACCGTCTAAACATGTTTTGCTGCAAATAACATTCTGCTCATGCGTAGTTGGAACCACGTTCTCGAAAGAAAAATGGCAGACCGCTTCCCTGAGCTTCCAGGAAGTGATTAAAATATGAAAACAAACTTGGTGATCGAATGATAAAACAATTATTGAACTCGGGTATCGCAAAATATCGTGATTTGTCAGTGTCTCGCAGATCAATTATTTGCCTCAGCCTTCGGCTTCGGCAAATAATTGATCGGCTCGCCACTGACAAATCACGATATTTTGCTCAACCACGTCCAATAATTGTTAAGTATTCATTACTAAACTACAGTAAACAACCTCATATAAGAACACACGATTTCGGAGGTCAGGCTGATTGAGTTCTTCTTTATCGGGTGCTTAGTGACAAATCAGCCTCAAAATGTTCTTAAGATGTTCTTAAATTTTTATTTAGTAATACTATCCAAAACATGTTACTAGAGGTATAATTAGCATGTTTTAGGTAAATAAAATAAGTATTCCAAAACAAGACAGCTTGATTCCAAAACAAGGCAGCTTGGACGGCTGATAGAGTTATGTAGCTATCTGACAACAAAACCTAAACTTAGATCAGTGTTTTGTACTTATGGCACTTTTTTTCCATTTTATAATTTCAGGCTGATCTTGATCTTATAAAAATGGGGCTTTATTGGCCAAATGCTTTTTCTTGTTGAAGTTCTTGGATCTTTTCTTCGTACTCAGCGCTTTTCAATTTGCTTCGTAACTGATATTAAGTAACAACAGAAGCATATGCTTCTGGTAACTATAACTGTGAGCTACTGTGATATACAAAGTCTGGGAACAAGTAAGTCTCTACCCTCGTCCCCAGGTCCTTCTCCACTTTTTAAAATGGCGGGGACGAGGTTGGTAAGCAAAACGGCGAGCTGAAAGATTTTCGAACAGGCGTCCGGTGTTCCTTCGGAGAAAAGCGACTTGAGTCGCTCACTTTTATCTACTATTGTCTTTATACCCTTCCCATCAAAGTAGAATGTCGTGTGCTTCGTAGATGAATACGTGAAACGTTTGAAAACACCATGCCAATATGACGGACTGCAAGTACTTCGAGATCTTCTTCCTCCTCATGGTCAGCTGCACGCTTTGTGTTTCGTCAAATATGCGATGTTCTTGGGTGTTTGATGCAGTGGAGAAAGAAAATCTGTCGAAGGTGGCGTCTGTCATAGTTTCAAGTGGACAGTATTTCTTAAGAATAAGAGTAAAGTGCGACGATAAGGTAAGCGGTTTGCTCGTAAAATCGCTCACATGCATGTTGATTTCACCGCCATCTTCGTCGCACAACATAAGCTTAAAGTGTAGATTTTGGCTCAAAAATACAGTTTTGGCTTCTTTAAGATATAGAGACTCGATAATTAATACTTAAGCTGAATGGGTGGTGAAATGTCGAGTTTGGCTCAAAAACTGTTTTGGCTGCTGCAAGATAAATTAAGCCAAATTGCACATGAAATTTGAATAAATACATAGCTTACGCTAAAGTATGTTTAACTCAAAAAGTTAAAGTGAATCGGTCAGGAATCGGTATTAAGCGTATACACAAATCTTTTGTCTGCTAAAAAGCCCTTTTCTTTGTTTCTTTATTCTTTACTGTATACCAAAGCTAGGCCATTGATGTCATTTCGACGAAGAACCCCGACAGTTACCTGCTTGTAACTTACTTGCTTCTAATTCTATCTTATGATTCGAAAAATCATATGCACAATCTTTACTCTTAGATCTCCATTATGGATCAAGCGACTCTGTACAAATTCTAATCAGTTTCCCCCCTTTTAAGTAATCTTTACCATGACAATTCCCATCCCCTTCAATGGATGTCAATAACTTACTTAGTCTTCTTGAACATGTTTCTCTTGGTAGATGAATTCTGAAGTGGTGAGGTCGCTGGTATTGACAAGTGTCAATCCTGTCATAAGACTTGAGTCTGAGTCATTTGGGTTAAGCCATCACAATACACAAAGATATTCAATTCTAATGACATTGTCACTGATAGAAATGGGAAATCAGGAAAGTTGTGGATGTCTTTTAAGAAATAAAAGCAGTGGAAGTAGCAGGTATATAAACATGTTTAATATACATTGTATGACTAAGAATAATGCTTCATTGTGATTGGCTGATAGTTAGCCTAGTTGTTGTTAATATATTCACTGCAGTGCAAATTAACATGTGTGCTGAATTTCATAATTTTCTCAGTCATATAATAAGTGAGTAGTTATATGAAAATTTGTGCAGTAAAGGATTTACACCACCTACAGCGATATTTGAAAATTCCTTCAGATTGCGAAATGGCATTCCTTTTTAATTACCTATACTTATTCGCTCCGACGAAGGGCTAATGCTCGAAACGTCAGCTTTCGAATCTCTTTACAGTGGCCAATTCACATTATCAACCCAGTTGATAAAACCAAATTAAATAATACTCCCAACAACGCAGCACCACAGTTTCTTTAGAAACTTGCCCCCTTTATACTTATTGCAGACTGTTTTCAGTTGATATTTTCTCATCAAGTCTAGCAACATGCCTTGCATGAATGTCCTTGTATCCTCATATAATCCCATTTTACCTAAAATGTCTTATTTCCATCTCTCAGTGTGCACTGTTGAGAGAAAACACTGACTGCAAGCTGGCTGGGAGTCACATGACTATCTTGATCACTGGAATAGGTGCTACCACTTATTTGAAAAAAAATGACCACTATAGTCTGTTACAAATCTTGGAGTTTGATTATAATCTGACTGTTACATTGTTTGACTGTGAAAATATCATTATTTCTTTCCGGGTCAAGCCAATGTTTTTGTAATGGTGCAATCCCCAGTTGTTCGCATTCAGACGCTATCTCAATGGTTAAGGCAGGACATGAATGCTGTGACATTGAAAAGAATTGTTCAAGCTTCAAAGAGCTGTGCAACCCTGCCTGGCTGGCTCCTCTTTATATCCCAGATACGGCGACGATATTACACGGTGAAGTTGTTGACAGTGGTACTGGCTCATACATAAACTCTGACAGGTAAATACTCCTATTTATTTTATGGCAAGGTAATTTTGAGGTAAATTAGAGCATTATGAACGTTTGTTTTCTTGATCGGAATATGGACTGTTTCCATGGGAACAACCCAACACCAATATATCGTAGTACAGCCCTTGTGCTCAGTTAGTAAGAGTTTAACCACTGATCCTACTGATAGTGCCAGCCTACCAGTAAATTGCTTAAATATTTTACTAATAGCACTTATACCTTCTGATACCTGTAAATTATAGTAGTTGATCTCCTGGCGTTCTGTTGCCAAAAGAACCGTTTACCATTAGTTCATGTTTTTCTACAGGGAATTAAGTCAGGTTAGTGCACAGTGTCACCCACACAAAAGTGTCACTATATTCTCGTGCAATTACAGTTCAACCCCTATTATAAGGCCAATCTCAGGGAAATCAAATGAATAGTGGCTGCTTAAAGGGAGCTGGCTACTTGCTAAAGGCAAAAACAATAGAATACCCTTTGTGGCTGCCTAATAGGGGTGGTGTTTAATAAGTGGCCGCTTAATACGGTTCGACTGTAGCAGATTACTGTAAAATTCAGCTGTTTTGCACATCATGTACACTTTCTTTGACTTTGACATTTTGGCAGCTGGAACCAATCACATGGTAGATACGGTGGACATGAATAATTACGGTGATGTTTCAGTGGTCCATGTATGCAATTAGCTTTCCCTTGCAGCATGTCAATAAGGCTTCTGATGACTGATCCCAGTTGCCTTATTTACCCCAGATTCACTGTACACTTGGATGGGTATCACCTACTAGTCAATAACACCATTCGTAACAGACTCGGAGATGAAGTTCAACAGCTGTCATCAGTTTCACAGGAGACACCTATTGGTTGTGTTCCAAACTTTAGCCCTATATGTGTCATCGGATCCTCAGAAATGTCAAATCACATCATTTACACTGCCTCAGAATTCGAAAAGATGCAATTTTTGAAGATTAAAGTGAGTACAGCTTTTTCATGTACACTTACAGGTATCATAGTACAAGCCTTAATAAAAAATATCAGCTGCAGCTTTCAAGGCCTTTGTTACTGTCAATATAAGCAATTAAAGAGTTTCTTACAGTAGACAAAATTCATTGACTGCAATTTGTAATTTCTACCTTTTTAATCTTGATTTTAATCCATTGTGTTAATTTTAGAGTGTAAATTAATGTCAGTAATTGTATTGAAATTTGTATGACTTTAAAGTGCCTATGAAATGACCATTTTTTGCTGCTTATTTGAAAGGCAGAAGATATATACAGAAGAATGGCATAATTTTTTTTTCCTTTTTGGAATACCTTTCTTCGTTTTAGAGACACTGACATTAATTTGCATAGTATGAGACGTCAATATCTCTAAAGCGAAGAAAGATATTCAAAAAGGAAAACGGCATTCTTCTGTTAAGTATTTTGAAAAGCCTTTCAAATAAGCAACAATTATTTTTCATTTCATAGGCACTTTATAAAAGGTACAACAAGACTTAATATAACAATTATTCCATGAGCCCGAGTTGGATATGAAGTGATAACATAACCAACGAGCGCGTGGCGCGAGCTGGTTATAATCACTTCATATCCAACAAGGGCGAATGGAATAACTGTTTTCGTAAATTCTTAAACCGGGTTTTGCCGCCGATTTTTATTTTGGCCATTATAGAGGGCTGAAGTTGAAAACTTCGTGCGGAAAATTTTTAAACTTGGCGCACTATTTTCCATATGACGTAAAACTCCGACTATTGGCTCATAGTCGGAGTTTTTTAGCCAATCAAAAAGCTAGAAATGCAATAGTCGGAGCTGAGAATTTACTAATAAGCAGTGGTTTCATTGAGGTCCAGGCATTAGGCAAATTGACTGACTGTGAGGACGATTTAGCCCAGTTGGTTTGAGCAACCTACGGGAAAGTTTCTCTTATAAAGAAATTCAGTTCAAAACGCCTTGCCCGCCTGTGAAAACGAGTTACCCTGCTGCTGAAAATATTAAAGAAACCCCTGCTATAAACGACCACTGGTTGACGATTTTCATAATTCTCATTACCGGTACCTGTATGTGTGTAATAGTGTACTCATGATGTAAGGAGACATTTGTTGTTCGTAACATCTTCATCATCGAGCACAGTTCTTGCTAATACTGATCAAGGTAATACATTTTTTTGGCAGTTTCAGGATTCAGTTCAAAATGAGTGTGCATCACAAAGATCGCAATCATCTGTGCTAGTCAAGGGTGCACTGTCTCTAACAGACCGGATTCTGCTCAATTCTGGTGTGAGTAGATACATCATTGCATTCTTTTAAATTACATGTTTCCTATATCCTGTACTAAAAGACAAGGAAAAAAATCATCAGGTAATACTGTATACTTTCAACTTACTTATAATAAATAGCTTCATATTTGACAAAACGAAAAGTATATGATGACAAAGATACCTCAGAAATATAGCCGCTATCATAATGTACAGGACTGTCATTGACGTTTAATTCCCATATTGCTATGATACACAGTGATCAGTCATGCCATAAGAAACAGGCTGCTTTTCGGGTGAATTACATGTATATCAACAATTCTTGGTTCTCATGTGACATCATCATTTTCCAAAATAAAAAAAAATATCAATCCTTCTGAAGCTTTAGTTTCATCAGATGTAAGACCCTCTAAGACTTAAATAACTTGACGTTTTGCAACATTTTAGCCCAACAGGGTTCTTTGTTATGTAGTAGAGGATGTTTGAATTTCCAAGTTTATGGCCATTAAAATGGCAACCCGTTAAGGCTTTGGAGTAGGTCAATAAATGAGTTATTGCTCAAGTTTTTGCTAACTAAACAGTTCTATCTCTGCAAAAATATTCATTTCAATGTGTCAGAGCCAAGCTCTAGAGTAATGAATTTTCGTTACTTTATGACCACCGTCTAGGTGCCCCTCCAAAGAGCACCAACATGGCGTCTCCATACAAAGCTCTATAAATTTGGGTGAAACACTTTTCTGAAAAATGCGCAAATGAATAACTGCACAGACCTAAATCTTGGCAAGGCTGTTTATATATCAATCATCTTTCATATCACAGCTTCTTCAGTTTATTTATTGAGGCACTCAAGCATATTAAGCCATAACAATTGTTATGGCCTTTGACAATAGCCTTGAAGTTAGCCAGACTTGATATGGTAAAGACCTTGTCATTTTTTGTAATTTTGCTCTTTTTTCTCTGCTTAAGGCTGGCATTTTTGAAGTGCATGCTGACCATACAAGCATGGGTACTGATGTTAACTGTAAGTGCAACCCACACAGTTCAACAGCATTGTTAATATTCTTCTGCTTTTTTTCATAATTAAAACCATTGAGTTGTAAATGACAGACTCCTTGATTTTCTCCTTTTTTCTTTCCCAACATATCAGTTTATTCAGTGAAATGGATATAGACTTTTATCAGTTTCTTATAAGTGGCTAGCTTCTAGAGAAATGTGAGGTGATCCAAAAGAAAATATTTTACATTTTGATCTTTATATCTGGCTTATAATGTGAATTCTTGTGTGGGATTCTCTCTGATGTATCTTTTCCATATTGATTCTCTTTCTTTAATACCTCACTTTACATTTCCCTACTTCATGTACCTCTCACCTACCCAATCTGAACCTCTTTCCATTTTCCCCTATTTCTCCTGCACTTCAATTCCTTTAATTCCTCATCTGATCCCCCTCTTGTACCTACCCATTTTGCCATCCTCTCTTTCTCTTATCCATCCTTTTTATTCTCCTGTCTGCACCCTAATATGTCTGTGCAATCTTTCTGCACTGATGAGCCACTGGCCAGCCAATGATTATGGGTGGAGTATTGGTAGTATATTAGCTAGATTTGTTTGGTTGGTTTATTTAAAAATGCCCTGATTAACCACAAATGTTTGCTTATCTCTTTTCAAATCTTACATTCAGCGCTAAGAGATTATAGACTTGTGTTCCCTGGGTGTGTCAGCCATGTGGTGAGCCCCGCCCAGTCATCAGTTCACAAAGTCACAGTTTTGGGTTTTGGAGAAGAACAAGATAAAGAAAAGGTTTTTGTGGCTTTGCCAGTAAAAGGTAGTTTGCTAATTGCTGTTAGCTATTTTTTTTAATTGTTTACTTCAAGTGAGAAAAATATTGTCCCGATAGCTACAGTTCTTGCAGTAAGAGCAACTCGGTAAGTGGAATAATACTTATACCCAGAATATTGACAGAACATTGCATTACATGTAATAGTAGTTTTTTCTTTTTATAAAGGGACACCCTTAAACTTTGTTGAGCTGAGGGATTCAAGGGATCACAATTCTTGTCAATTTTTAAAGGCATTGCTTGAGAATACAGGTAAACACATAACCCTGCATGATATCAAAGTAAATACACTGTCTAAGTAGTCTTTCCAGTAAGAATGATGTTTTGAAACTATGATACTAAATGTAAACAATGCATCAATTTGCACGCACTGCCGACCTATAATTCGAGAAGGCCATGTGAAGGCTAACGTGACTTCCAGTTTTTTCTAAGTTGGGGTTGAGAAGTTCACTTTTTTTTAGAAAAAGGCATTTTTAGGATAGTGAAAGAGACTTGCTCTCATTTAACTATGGCTGGGCATCACTGCCACAAGATTAAGCTTACTGGTGGATGAGATAGGAAATTATAACCAAAGACCTAAATGATGTACTTATTAAGTCTTGTTCTTAATGCTGCAATGATTCCATATCATTTGTTGAGCGTTGTCCGGTTTCAAATTAATCACATTTAATACTATTGGCTGGCTACGGCTTCCTAAGGAATGTCAGTATTGATCTTTTTTCCGCAAATTTATGGTGGAAATGACGATTATGTTGTAAATTTTTCAGCTATGTAATAGAGTTCATTAACTAGATTTCATTTCTACAGGTAGTTATCCATGCCAGGTAGTATCTGGAAGTATTAGTGGTGTGAAGGCTCAGTCATTTGTTATCTTGGTAATGCTGAAGACTCCTCATGCAGAGACATTTCATTTGGTGCAATATGAAGGTAGTATTAGCTTCAGATCGTTACAGATATATTATTTTATACTTATGTAGTCTTTTACTGCCCACAGAAAGCAAGAGGTAGTAGTTTAATTCCTTTAGTAGCACTGTGAAGGATAGCAGTCAGAGCCAAACAGGGAGTATCGACTAATACGTTTTGATCTTTGTGGATTTTTACTGTTCGCCATAATTGTAAACAATTTTAAATGAAGGACGAGTTGTACAGAAATTCGTCTAGGCGGGTTTAGAAGGTATGAATATTTCTCTCCAACACGCGGCCAGAACTGGAATGAAATAACGAAGAGAAAACGTTCAGAGATTTAATTATTCTTTTCAAACAATTTAAAACATTTTTCCTATCATGAGTTCTTTTATCCTATCATGAATCCGCTTTCTTTATGACTCTTAGAAGGAATGGTATGGTATTCCTTTTGTGTCTGAGTTGGCTGCCATTTGTAACTATAACTTTTTGCACGTAATTTGCATCGTTTTTCGCTGGTGTTTTACTAAATATTGTTGTATTCTCCTGGTTCCAGGCCCAGCCATTGTTGGAAATTGGACAGCCCTATTTCATTTCCCAACTTCTCTTGATTTGTTGGAAACTGGTAAGTGAACAGTGTCAAGGTTATTCTTTGTACTGTGTTAATAATAAAAACCACATGCATCCAGGTAGAAATTTATCAAGGCAAACTAATTAAGGGCCGATTTACACAATACGACTTTGTCGCATGCGACAAGCTTACGACAGATCTACGACATGAATTGTTTTGTGTAAATCAAACCTACAACTCGCTTATGACTGTTGTGTACAATGCAAATGGATATATGAAAGATCATCTATTTGAGCTGAGAAGAAAGATATGAAGACGTGATTGATCATCGCAGTTATACACACAAGTTAAGCAGCTGTGAAATTAAAGCCTGAAAAAAAAACACAGAGGTCCTGGGTTCGATTCCCGTTCAGGCCTGATTTTTTTAGTCTTTAATTTCACAACTGATTAAGTTGTGTGTATAACTGCGATGATCAATCGTGTCTTCATATCTTTCGCCGCAGTTCAAATAATCTTATAAGTGTTACGTGTTTCTTTACACCGGCAAGTCCACAAGTACTTAACAGTTGGAGAAGCCTCTCTTCAGAATATCGTGAGATTATTATTTAACGGGGGAGATGGATCTGCTAAACTATATACTCATTCTAGGAAAAATGATTCATATGAAGTCGTTTCTCGAAAAGTACTGAACTGATTAAAGCGAAAAACATCTCTTTGGAGTTTCTTTCAAAGCGCAGGACAGCTAAAATATTTTTTTAACCGTTTGTTAGAACTTTCGCTCCGAAAATCCCGTTGCAGACTTTTGCATATGTAACTTTGTAAGTGAAAATGTTATGCGCGTGTAAATGGTCCTAGGTCATGTCGTAGGCCTGTCGTAAGCTTGTCGCGTGCGACCAAGTAGTACCGTGTAAATCGGCCATATAGCAGGCCTGAGCGTCCACATTATTTACGATAGGCCTCAGATATTTTTTGTCTTGCTGGGACCCAGTAGGCACGCATTGCCCTTAACATTGCGGACTAAACCAATTCATCTGTGATCCTCTAGCTTAGTAGAAGTTTGCGTGGGAGACTCGCGAGGTTCACTCGCAAAGTTCGCGCCTCTTGTAAGTTCGCGCATCGATATAGCAGTCCGGAGTTTATAAACGTTGAACAAACGATCCACGTGTCTGCAAGAAGATGCTTGACTGGTTGAAATGGTGTACTCTGTTTTTATCCAGACCGTGATGACTGGGAGAGAATAGAGTCCACGTTTAGTGCTGACGATTCAAAAGTTGCAACATTGTCTCTAACTGGCTTGTCATTCACGGCAGTGGTCTGTGGCAGTTTGTTTATTTGGGGAAATGTTCTGCTTTTCAGGTATTGACTTAAGTGTAAAAAGGAACAAATCAAAGCCACCTAACATTGTACAATTTACTTCCACTATTCAGTTAAGTTTACTAGTTTTGCCCTTTTTTGATTTGCCTTAACTTGGCCCGATTGACTTCAACGTCTGTTTTTATCCTTCCTTTTTTTGAAACCGGGCAAAGGGCCTTGGTCAGCCACACCTTGATTGACCATATGATTTTATTCGGAGCTTGTCGAATGAAGGAAATCACTGTCAAAATACTAAACATAATGAAACATACTTTCAGGAACACAACTTGCAATAAAGTTACAAGATTTCGCTTCACCGCGCAATATCAATAACTACGAAGACATCGAAAATGGCGGAGGCTGACTAGGTTCTTTAAGCTTTCTTTTCGAGAAGATCCTTTATGGCCGCAAGCCTTTTCGTTTGACTCGTTTTTATAGCCCACAAAACAGGCGGATTAGCGCGGCAGAGCGCGAAACGCGATCCGCGTGGCCTCACCCCACTCTGGTGTATCATGCCTCGCGGTCTGCCCTGCTAATCTGACTGTTCTGCAGGCTGCCATTTTCTTGAATAAAGTACTTCTTTAACAAAAACGTTCGAGGTGCATTTCTCGTGTCAAACTGCCGCAAAACGCTTGTATGGCGTGAATTGCCTATTTTTCGTAACTTTTTTATTTTTAAAAATTCCACTTTTTTTTTTCTTTAGTCCAGATGGTGGAATCTCCTTTCACTGGCTGACTGGTTTTCCTGGAAATTCAACGATAATGGTTTTCACTTCCTCTGAGTCTGATGGAACTTTTGCATTCCTTACAGACAATCAAGAGGTAAGGTTTTTTCTTTACTGGGTATAACTTGACAAAAACAGAAAACTAAAACCCAAGAAAGAAAAATCCACAGCGGCTTTCAAGCTCAGCCTAGATATCAAGGTTAACTCGATCTAAACATTATAAAGCTATCGCTATATTTGCACCCACCTTTCTTAGCTCCAACCGTCGGAAACTGAACGACGAGGTCGGTGATGTGAATTAATGCGACATTGATCATTACTCTTATTGGCCATTTATAACAGTTAAATGTGCCTCCTGATAAACAACTGAGTGTTGCGTTTTGCGCTGTCGTCGATATGGGAGTCAATCTCTACAGGTTCAATTTGTCCAGTGCTGGCTTTCTATCTGTCACGCAACGCTAAGAAGAAAAGTTCCCTCTCCCGAGAGGCTAGCGTTGCGTGACACAGAGAGGACCAGACAAAGGCTATAGAACTGGACTACGGTTTAAAAAGTTCATTTCTGTGGGTTGTGATTGGAGGACTTCGATACATTTTTCTTCTTTGAGGACAATCCTAGACTGTAGTAAAGGTTTATCAAGAGACTCGTCAGGTAGAATCTTCATTTGTTCTCACCACAGGTCTGGGTCGGCCAAGGAGGCTCGGCTAAGGTTCAACGCCTTAAAGGCAGTTTAGGTAAACAAGCACTCGCTCCAGGCCTCCATGCCCAGAACAGTTCATTTGTTCTATCGATATTCTTTGACTCAGCTAGAAGGTTACAGAAGGTTAGTATACAGGGATGGAAGTAGACTGTAGCTTTATCGAAACAGTGAAAACGATTATAGCAGGTTGGTGTAAACAAGGAAGCCAAGGTAAAGAAGGTTAATGTACTGTAGAGTTCAGTGAAACAGGTTACCAGTAACATGTTAAAATTATTCCTAACAATAGGCTTCAGCGAACTACATTACGGCAGGTTAGCGTGCAGGGAAACAGGTTACAGCAGGTTAGCTTACAGTGAAACAGGTTACAGCAGGTTAGTTTACAGTGAAACAGGTTACAGCATTACGGGTTACAGCAGCTTAGCTGCAGAGAAACATGTTATAGCAGGTTAGTGTTCAGCTAGACAGGTTACAGCTGGTTAGCGTGGAGGGAAACAGGTTATAGCAGGTTTCAATGTTCAGTGAGACAGGTTATAACAGGTTTTAAGCAATAAAAAAGACTTCTCTTGAGCGTGCGAAAATGATACTCATGGTAAATAATTTCGTGTTCCGCCAGATTGTAGTCGAGGGAAGAGACGATGGTGGAGAGAGAAAGTGTATCGTTCGAGAGGAAATTCCCGTTGGCAGGATCATCTCTCGGCAACTGTTCGCTCTGACTCAAGAAGAAAATGTAAGAAATTATAAAAACGCCACGACCAAGTCAACTTCTTGCCTCCAAAAACCCTCAAACAATCGGAATAAGCTGAACATTGTAGATCGCGCATGTCCTTTTGCGCGGATCACCTTTGAGGCTAAACACGATGTGTTGTATACAAGAAAGTGCTTTTACAAATTGGAACCGACTATCCAGTGGGACGGCGGTCTCATTCAGAAGAGCACCGCCCTTTATGAATACTTCAATAAAGTGAACAAGGCTATTGACGCTGACTGCAGCGGCATAAGTCAAGATAGGAGACGGACCACGAAGGATTTTTTACCGGATCTGATCCAGCTTGGACGATCCGAGCGGTATTCGTTTGTGTTTTATCTTTACCTGGACTACGATTACCAACTTGGTAAGTAGTGATAAAAAATAAATAAATAAATATCTAGAGAGGAAGCCACGCTTAGCCTTTGCTGGTTTTCATGCGGGTCCTCTATCCTGGTCGAACTGGAATTTTGAAAAGTTGGTTTTTGTGGAGGGAGGAAAACTGGAGAACCCGGAGAAAAACAAACGGAGCAAGGCGAGAACCAACAACAAACTCAACCCACATATGGAACCGGGCTGGAGTCGAACCCGGGCCACATTAGTGCGTGGCGACCGCTCTGACCTCTGAACCCAGCTCCCCAAGATAATGTTAGTGAGTCATAATAATCATCGCACTGCGCATGCTTAGTATTGATAACATTAAACAAACTGAGTGTAATATACACAATGATGATCTCTGTTACCCAGAAACCAACACGCACCCGTGGAGTCTCACTCATCTCCAGGCCTCGCTTCGTGTGTCAGACGCCACGGTTCTGAAAATGACGTCACTCAGGACAGAACTTATTCCCCAAAAAGCAGTTAAATATGCGGTGAGATGAAAAGAGACGTTGATTTAATTTATAAGCGGAAATATGTTATTCAAGGTCCCCCTGCCACACTAATGCTTTTTGAAAAGTATCTGTTTTTGTCTTAACCAAAACGAAACAAAATATTTTCGTCTTAGTTCATTTGATGCGTTTTGATTTCGAAACGCTCCACTTTTGAAACTGTTTCCGAAAGCTTCCGTTTCCATCAGCGTTTTCGGGCGTTTTAGTGTGGACAATAGGCGAGTATACTTGGATTCGCTCCGACGAAGGGCTAACGCTCGAAACGTCAGCTTTCGATTCGATTGGTCAATTCACATTATCAACCCAGTTGATAAAACCAAATTATCTTGTGACACTCCCCACCGACGCAGCACCACAGTTTCTTTAGAAACTTACCCCCTTTAGTTAAAAGTTTGCTTGGTGTGCTCGAGGCGTAGGTCGTCTTCAACTTGAAAATGAGTTCCATGGCTTCTCGGAAAATAAAGACAGTAGGCCATGAAGTCAACATATTATCCTCGAATTTCACTTCGAGGACTCTTTAGACTCGTTAGATTGATATGATTAAGCTAAGGTTTTCTCTTAATTTTCCATCCATATAGAATCCAATTAAAGATTTCAGCTTCTCGAAAATGCACATTTTAAATGTTTTGTCACATTTAAGCAATTGTACCTTTAGGTAACCCTGCAAGATGGTGGACTCATACTCCCACAATACCGCTCAGGTGAAGGTCTCACCCCTGCGTCTTTACATATTCAGGTGAATAAACCTTTTGAAACTTCTGCTATTTGGGTGTACGTCCCAAGTACACGTCACTGTTACCTAGCAACCGTGGGCTTTGCTGTCATTCTCTTTGCTGTCATGCCAATCATATCAAACTCCAATGACGCAACAATGAGCCAATCAGGGCTTGAAGCCGAACGTGTCACCAGTGCCAAGCGCGGGAAAACGCGCGTCACCCTCGTTGGTTTTAATTTCGTTTAATTTCCGATTGTTTGAAAGACCCGTATGTTTGATCACATTGGCTAGAGCAGGTAGTACGAGTCTCGTTTTCTTGAACTAAATTGTCAAAAGCAAAATCAACTCATAGTGAAGGGTATAATTTCTTTAAGGCCAGCTAATTGCGCAATATTTCGGCAAATTTCTTGGCTAATGTTAAATTAAAAGTGATAGAGCCTTGATGTAGAAAGTAATTTTTTCTTTCCATGACAGTCTCTGTTTTTTCCCGTAGATTTGGAATTCTGGTTTGTCCTGTAGTACCACTTATGGCAGTATGGGCTCTCTACAGGTAAACTGCTGACATTTTGGTGTTGTTACCAGAAAGCGCAACAATAAATCGCCACATATGTCCAATATGGTAACATCTAATAAAGACCCTCTTTTTAGGTGTATTTAGGAAAGTAATACCTGTTTACCCCTGGAAGGAGATGCGCCGAGGCCGAGGATTTCGTTTGTGATATGTTCCTGAGTAGCTTGTTCTATGAGAAAGCGGAGATCATGAGTGGTTTCTCTTGATTGGTTGTTGCTTGCGCGCGAAAATCAAAACTGAGGATCAACCAATCAGATACAGCACTCGAATCTTCGTAGGGCTACAGTGTGGAATTTCTCGAAGTTCCTGCTATAATTTATAAGAAGTAAACTGTCTTTGCGTGTGAATGTCGCGGTGGCACCATGGTTAGTGCGCTTGATTCTAGATCTAGCGGTCTGGGTTCGAGCCAGTGTTCAGGGACATTGTGTTGTGTTCTTGGGTAAGACACCTACTCCCACAGTACCTCTCTCCACCCAGGAATATTAATGGGTACCCGCAAACTTAACCCTGGGGATAACGCTGCAAGGGTCTAACATCCCATTTAGAGGGAAGAGTAGAAATACTCATTTAATGCTTCAAACAGTATTATAAAATAATTGAGCCACTACTCGCGCTCTCATTGGTCGATAGGCGTGTTTAGATGAGAGTATGTAAACACGGTTGTGACGTTTTAGATTCGCGCGCAGTTTTGAGAATTATTTTATAAAGCAATAAAGCACTTTTTCCGTTTTTATATAGCCTCATCTAAACACTCGGAGGGTTGGGAGAATTCTCGAAAGTTATGCAAACCCTCGACAACGTCTCGGGTTTGCATAACTGTCTCGAATTCTTCCAACCCTCCTCGTGTTTAGATCAGGTTATATGAACACGGAAAAAGTGCTCTATTACTTAAATATAAACCATTTACTGCCACTACCATTTGCAATGAAAAAATCGACCCTAACACTGACATTTTCCTTACCAGGGTTCTTATGCAATGGCTGTGCTTCTCGGGTGTCCCGCGGGTCGCAAGGTCGTATTTGATCTCGAGGCCTCGAAGGCCGCTTCGGGCAAAGAGCATTTCTGCTCTCCCGTTCATGGTGTACCGTGTTTCTATTTTTACCGAGGTAAGGTATTAAAATTCGCATTATAAGTTTAAAGGATACCTTAAAAGTTCTGAAATACGCCCCCACAGAAATAAAATCTAAAACGCGAAAATCGTTTTAAAAATAAGCATTCTGAAAAGGCAGCTGCCTATGTTCAGATTTCTTTCTCTTAGGAAGATATAATGTTTTCCGAATTCCAGTCTTCTATCATGTATCGACAGATAGCAATTTCGGTTTGTGTTTTATGTTCTTTCAGTACATAATGCTCGGAAAACCTAGCTATTGATCAGTTCGAAGTTGCTGAAGGTAAGTTATGTAACCGCTGTAACTCATTTGTGACGGTGGCATTTTCAGTATTCAAACCCTTCGCTAGGAGACTTGTAGTGTTTATTTAACAACTGAACTTGCCATGCGGTATATTCTTGCATGGAGAATTGTATAGCTGTGATCAGTTTCTGCCGGTAATTACTGGTTTAATCTAGTAGTAATCGTTAATTTGTTTTTCAAGCATTCATGGTTGCACTTAAATTTGAAAAAAAAATCTGAAAACTTGTGGTTGGCAGATTTTCTTCCAGTGTTCAAAGTATTGGACTTGGCCACAGGGCAAATAACCCAGTTTCGTGGAAAATATGGACTGAAGATTGTAGGAGGAGGACCGACCTACCAGTCAATAACAGATTACTCACAGGAAGAACAAACGAAATACAACTACCAAACTACAAGGTACACATTGAAATATCTTATTTTTGCCCTTGGTAGAAAATTGAGGATTGCTGTCGTCATTGCTTGTAGAGTTCGTTAAGAGACAGGGAATATATTACTACCTCATGGTATAATAAGTTAAGCATGATGGGTAACAATGGGATGGGCTGTTTACTCTACACAGAATGTTCTCCAGCTTTTTGGCAGATTTCTCTAATAATTTGGGGTTGCTCCTTTGTGTATGTAGGCTAAAAATCCTGCTAGTACCCCTAAACGAAGCTCCTTCTCGAGAGATCGGGAATAATTTGGGTCTAAAACCAATTTAGAACTCAGTTTTCCCTCAAAGTGAGTTATTTTGCTCCGAAATCTAATTTTCATCTGGACTTTATAAGACTGGAACAGGAATAGAAATCCTTACTCCCTTTGTTAACGTTTGATCCTGGAATAAATATCGTGTTTCGAAGGATCGGCCATTGGGTCACCCATCTATTTCAAGTGTTTGGCACTTCATAGCCAGTCTCAAAGTCTGGCTTGTAGATATCGAACCTGGAAGGGACACAAACTCAACTTGATCTGTGCAGCTTTATTCCTTCTTAACGCTTTTCATCTTCGCCCAATGTGTAGTTCCATGGCCTCTTTGATCTGGGGATCCAAATTAAAGACGCTGGGAGATATCCCTGTATTTGACAGTGAAACAAATGGCATAAGGTTAGTGAAACATGTGTAATGTCGTGGTGCTATTTCTAGCTCTGATCTTGTCGCTTAATTGGTCAGTTTGGTCACAGTCAAGAAAATATAAAGGAGACGAATAACTAGTCTCTAACAAGCACCAGTTTTCACAATAAAGGCAGATGCAGTAACCCGTCTGGACTGTTTATGTTGCTTTCTGTGCGTGAAACTCAGAGAACCGTGAACACCTGGAATATGTTTTGGAATTTTAGTGTGTAGCAAGGAAAAATCCAATCAGCTGTGAAAAAGGCAAACCGCAAACAGCGATGGTCATTAGTTTGACAGTAATTGTCCTCTTAAAACAGGATGGATAGTTTTGGACAGACGAGCTAGTAACTCGTCAATTTGTGACGTTGTTTCAGTCATTGTTTCTTTTTTTTTTTGCTTCTCAATTCAAAGTTTTTCTGAATCGCCTTTTCGAAGCCTTGTAGGTCTCTGCAAAGGGTAAGGCTGATATCGCTGGCTAAGTAAATCCTAACTCTCTCACTGAGAGAACAGTGATGACTTATAACTCAAACTTCTCCCAAGTGTCGTAAAGAAGACG
This sequence comes from Micromussa lordhowensis, assembly GCA_964020085.1. Lineage (NCBI taxonomy): Eukaryota > Metazoa > Cnidaria > Anthozoa > Scleractinia > Lobophylliidae > Micromussa > Micromussa lordhowensis. Next base: position 32,345,769 of record OZ026600.1, read on the forward strand.
TTTGTAAATGAGTAGGGTAAGATTGATGGTGACTGATACTGACACAGCTTGGAACTCTTTCAGCTGGTTGTGCGGTACACAGAGTCCTTGTGCTGATATTGGCCCAAACTTTCCTGGAAATGCTGAGTACTATTTCAAATTGGAGTTTTCAAACAGGTAATTTAAAGTAATGGAGAAACTGGGACTAATTCATGGGACCTATTACCTCAGGACGCTTCCCGCGGGCAGGCGATCAGTCCCGTGAGCTTGCGGCTGCTAGGTGAAGGAAACGTGTAATATCAAAGTAAACTTTGAAATTTGATGAAGAATTGACAGTCATTTTTTTCTACAGCTGCTTCAGCTATTCACAATTCAGTTGTTAAATTTCTCATTTTGCATTCTCTTCTTCTCCCACGCAACAACATTCTCTTCATTATCAAAACCCTTTTAGTGATTGTTTCACTGTTATTGATTTCAGGATCGTGGATGCCAATTCTTCAAACTGTGACTTTACAATCCGATTCCTGATACGAGTTCATGGCTTGCCACCAGGCTCATTTAACCCGTCCTCTGTTATTGTTCTGGTAAGAAATTTAGATCCCGGTCAAAGTTTTGAACGAGCGAACCAACCAACCAATGAACGTACATACGTAGGTACGAACGGACGAACGCGCCAACGAAAGAACCAACTAACCAACCAACGATTCAGCCGTCGATCCAACCTACCAACCAACAACCAAAAATAAAAATAAACCAACAAGAAACAACCAAAGATATTTCATTGCTGGCATTATAACTAACAGGGAGTGTCTTCACTTCAAACCAATGTAAAGACGGATAGTCAAAGTTAATCTTTGCTTATGCCTGTAGTAAGGTTTTCCACTCAACACAAAAGCTCAATTGTGTTAAGTAGTGCAACGTAGATTACTCGGTTTAGATCACTTTTAATCTGGCTCTCTAAATGGATGTTTAAACAAATCGTTCGCCTTGTAACTTAAGTGACAAATATCAGTTGAATGATGTTCTGTTTGCCCTAAAATGGTACAACTGATCATTTTCCTCTATACTTGAATACCGTATTCAGGTATAGAGGAAAATGATCAGCTTCAGAGAAAAATTTCTATTTTCTAAAGGAATTACGTCGCGGTTGGTGCATCTTGGAAAGTTCAGCCTTGATTTTTCAAGTTCGCCGTTTCTAATCCGTATTTATCTTCTCCATACTAAACCATCCTTGTTCCTTTATGGTTTATTATTATTACGTATCTCAATACATTACTTTTTCAAGTTTCCTTCTGATTAAAGGTAATTCTGTACATGGCCAAAATACTGTGACTAAGTTCCTTTAAGGTAGTGTAGAAATTTGGACACAAAGTCGACAGAAGTCAAAATGAGTAATGTTTCTTCTGTTTGCAGTGTTGTATAGGCATCTTGGCCACCCTCATCTTAACGTTCTTTCTGCTGAAACGTCAAGACGCCAAGCTATGGAGACAGCTTAAGAGTGGGCTGTCTGTATTACGACAAGTGTCTGTCCTGTGTAGGATAGTTCACCTGAGTAGGGCTAGGTTGCGCAGAGTTGTGGGCATGCGCAGAAACAGGGTCGACACTGTAGCTGGCCAACTTCATCTAGAAGTCATTCGTCAAGGTAAATGTAGCAAAAAACAGTACTCACAAGAGAAGACCAATTCGACAATGTAGTCATTTTTTTATCTACTCCGGCAATTGGCTGAACCTTTGGCGCGAACTTGTCAATTTCCCCAAGTGGACGTCCCGACCGTACGTAAGCAGCATCCTTGATTAACTTTGTCTTTTTTTCCTTTTCGTGTTTTCAGAAATGAATGCAGAAACTGAAGGCTCTGATAATGCCTCAATCGACATAAAAGGAAACTCTTCGGAGAAGCACGAACATTTGACTACAAACGTATGACCGTTTTTTTCCCGTGGAAGCACAGTACCGCTACAGTATTATCTGCTGTAGTTCAAGTTCAGCTGTTTTGGGCATTGTTTCGAGACGAATGTTGTCCGCCTCTTGAACGGTGAAGACTTGAGCTGGCGAAGACACAGATTAGGTCCCAGGGTTGTAACTCGTGGAGTTGAATTTATCATGGTTAGTATTTCAAGTTTGAACACGTAGATTCGGATAACCTCATTCCCAGGATCTTTTCGTCCTCGAAAGGACCGTGAGGACAAGGTTCCAGCACAGCCTGCATTCCAGTACCTTGCGCGTATTTATTTCGTTACCAGATCTCCCACTGTTGTAATTCTTCTGCTTCTGTTGTAAACACCAGAAAGTTTCGCGGTATCTTTGATCTGTGTTTTAGCTGGAAGGTTTCGCATTCTACCTTTGTTGAAAGTCCTGATTCATTTCCTTTGTTTTCTTATTAAATTGTTTCTCTGAATGGAGTGTCAGTTGTGTTGGTAATTTTTACTTATCAGGAAGTTATCCTTTGATCTCCTAGGTCGCTTGCTCGTATTTAGCGGAAATCTCCCCTTTTGTATTCCCTTAGTAGCTCTTGTAGTGGCAGCGTGGCCGAGTGGTTAGGCGGTTAAGACGCTGGTCTTCATTTTGAAAGTAAATATACAGTTCTTGTTATTCTTGTGGTTGGTTGGAAGATCTTGTGGCACTGCGGGGTCCCTGAGAAAATCACGAGCATGATCCGGGTCTTACGGTTTACGATGGCTTCCAATCAAGGGTCTTGTCCCCTCCTCGTCGCAGTAGATCTCGGGGTATCTCGTCAGGCTCTTGGTGATAACGAGACAGGGATAAAACTTACACTGCTGCAGAAGTTAGAGGAGTTGCACTTTGCGCACCTGGTTTTGCTGAGACAGAAGATCGCCCACAGGCATCAGAAGTTTGAGGCACTGCGAACACAAGCTGCCAGGGTTGGGCTGAAGGTAAATGCAACCAAAACCAGGGAGATGAGTATTCGGTCCCGAGCAAACACTGGCAACATCAGCTGTGCATGAAAGATCCTTAAGTGGGTAACAGCCTTCACATACCTAGGCAGCCTTATTACCACCACTGGTGACACTGAAGATGTTGAGGCTAGGTGCAGGAAGACAGAAGCTGCTTTTTCCATTTTAATACCAATATGGAGATCAAACATCTTCTCACTTTGGACGAAAATAAGGATCTTCAATTCCAACGCGAAGTCGGTTCTGCCTAATGGATCTGAGACCTTGAGACTAACAAAAACGATCATCGCCCAACTCCAGACCTTTATTTTATCAACTGCAGGCTCCCATACATCTTAGGGGTGTGGCGGCCAAGAAAGATCTCCAATGAGGAGTTGTGGCAGCGCACCACGCAGGGGAGAATTTACCATAAGGAGACGGAAATGGAGATGGATCGGCCAAACTCTGAGGAAACCTACCACCAACACCACCCATCTGTCCCTTGAGTGGAACCCTCAGGGGGCTATGGGGAAAGGCAGACCGAAGAAGACATGGAGGAGGACTACACAGCAAGAGCACGAGGACGTGAGGATGACATGGAAACTAGTGAAACGGACTAAACAAAACCGAGTCCGGTGGAAAGCTGCGGTGGGAGCGAAGAGGACTAAACAGCGATCAAGTTACATCGGTTTCATTTGAAAGTAGAATTTTTACGATAACTGCAGAAATTCTCGCGCGCTCATTGGCTAGTTTTTATCGTCAATATGCGGAGTGACACATGAATTTGAAATTCGTGCGACGCGTCAGCGAGCGAGAGCGGGCAATTCGACCATTTGTTATCGTAAAAAAAACAAATTGATTGACAATGAATTTCGTCATCACATTGTCAAAGTAGTCTGCGGATCCACTCGGCTATCGCCTCGTGGATCCACAGCTACTTTGACAATGTGATGACGAAATTTATGATCAATAACAGCATGAAAAACTGACGTCAATTTGTTAAATTGCGTATGTCAAAGCAAGATGAATTTTGCTAATTCGATATTAATATAATGATTTGTAAGAGTCATAAGCTTGCTGCTGGCTTGTAATGGAGATCTCTAAGAATCGTTCTAAAAAGTGTTAGAAACATTCTACTTAATTAGAGTTTTGCATGCTACGTTGCCAGTAAAAATTTAATTTTGTTGCATTAGGCTAACATAATGTTTGATTTCAGCATTAGTTAAGTACGTAAGATCAAGACGAGGCAAATTGTAAGATTCAGACAAACGTCTTTACCAGCGTGATGAAGATCTTTCGACATGAGAAAGATTTCTTTAACAATAGAGCAATTATCCTTACTTTGAAGATATGAGGAGTAATTGATTGTTTTCTGATTGATAGCTATAATAAGAGGAAACCTACAACCTACTCCAGGACTTGAGAACAGATTTTACAGATGCATCCGAGACTAGTTTACTGTTATATGTTGAAACTGGGGAACCATAACTTCGTCAAAACTTTTATTCGATAGAAATGGAGGTAATTTGTGTTTTCCAGGAATGAAAAGGGCGCGAAGGGCCTTTTCTTTCAATCTATCAAGTGCCAATGAAAAGTTACCCGTTGAAGAAACGAGTGTTCCCAAAATGTATAATTTTGAACAATTTCAATGGACTCATTGTCGATATAATAATTAGACTCGATACATTTCTTCACAAGAATGGCGCTCGATCGATGACGAACACATTTAAGGTATATTTGTGTGAATTACACGTCCGGGTGAGCAAAACTTTTTTTGCTATAGCCTGCGTAGCTTGGCGGTTACCAATTCGAGCGCGTTAAAACGCCTTCGCCTTCGCCGCCCGTTTTAGCCCGGTCGCATTGCTTAAACCGCCAAGCTACGCAGGCTAAGACGGCGACGTCCAGGACAACGTCGATTGAAAAATGAATTTATATTTTACCTACGAATCTCGCGGTACTCATAAGTCATTTAGTTTGTTTGTCACTGTCAAAACTATCACAAAACTAAGCCTGGAACACAGTGGTAAATTTGAAATAGAAATTTAAAATATTAGCCGTCGTGGCTCACGTTCTCCAGACAACGCAGAATTTGGTCATTTCACGTTTTTTTTGCAGAGGACGGCAAAGAAATGTGCCAAGAATTATAATGCACGTGCACAGCAGGAGCCCAGTGCACAGTCATTGTTCTGCTCATTAAACCTTTTGTTTAGCGACATTCTCGTTGCCCGTCGTGGTTTTATTAAACTCCCTAGTATTTTGTTGCAGACCGAGTTGATCCGACTCGGACTAGCGATCCGAGTCGTTCCGTCGACTTTTGTACCTGCATTTTAGCTAGAGGGCAAAAGATAGGGTAACCCTACAACCCGGGACAACTTAATACGCGGTCACACTCAAAGGGTCTGGAAACAATAGCTGTTATCGGAGTTGAGCCCGCTGTCAAATATTCCTTTGTTTAGAGCGGCACACAAACGAGGCTAAAGGGTCAATACAATGCAGTATTGACCCTTTCGCCTTGTTTGCATGTCAAACCGCTGATAACTGCGATAAGAGCTATTCGCTACTTGCACATAACCATAATCCTTTGCGTTTTGGAGGGTAACCAGTAGAAGAAATGTATGGTATCATGACAAAAATTAGTTCGGTGAGCTCGCAAAACCAGCTACTAATGCTTAAAAATGCACCAGAATTTACCAAAATCATGAAAGGAGAAATTTGTACTAGTTTATAACTAAATGTAGAGAATTTTTTTTTTGTCCATACATCGTCTTGTAAATTTACAGACGATGTATGGACAAAAAAAAATTTCTCTACATTTAGTTATAAACTAGTACAAATTTCTCCTATCATGATTTTGGTAAATTTCTGGTGCATTTTAAGCATTAGTAGCTGGTTTTGCGAGCTCACCGAACCTAATTTTTGTTATGATACCATACATTTCTTCTACTGGTTACCCCCCAAAAACGCAAGGGATTATGGGTCATGTGCAAGTAGCGAATTAGAAAGTTAATCCGGGTAGGCGGATTTGCTTCGTCGTGAGAGATCTCTGCTAGCAGGGAAGGTTAACCCTACCTGTGGAGTGTTTACAAGGGAAAAAGTTAACCCGCCTAACCGGGTAACCCTAGCTGCCTTGTAAACACGACGAAGAAAAAAAAGAGGAAATGTGCGAGTGCTAGGGTAACCCGCTTGCTGGGGTAACCTCTCTCCTTGTAAACAGGTCCTTACTTCAAATGTTCGGCGGCTCCTCCCAGCTTCCGACTACTGTCGGGCGCGGTAGTCAAAACAAATCGTTGAACACAGTTCAGACCGCAACATGGTCGGAAGCTGGTAGGAGCCGCCGAAAATTTGATTGACGGTAGCGAAAAACGCATTTGTCGGTTTAGAGTCCGCATGTTAGTGGGGTGGCTGGAAACAATTTCCAGCACTTTCCAAGACTAAGATTTTGATGAGTCATTGTACCCACTTTTTGTCAAGAGACGCTACAGTCTTGTTATCAAAACACTGTTAAACAGAGGTATTATTCATCGGTCATAGAAAATGCTGTTGTTCAGCCGCCAAATTCAAAAAGTTTTGATGCGAGGCAACGTCGTACACAAAGTACCTAAACCCTAGAGAGGAAGCCGCTTACCACAAAGAGCCTTATTGCTACCGCCGCCATTCCAACATGGCTTCCAAGGCGAAGACAGTTGTACAAAAGCTTCACGCTGTAACTCAGGTCAAAAGTTGTATCGGGCGGCCTTGGTGGGAAAAGAGAACAATGAAGGCTCTAGGATTTAGCAGATTGCACCAAACTATAATTCACAAGAACATACCGACAGTAAACGGCTCCTTACAATCGGTAAAACACCTACTGGAGATCAAACCTGTAGAAATTGTTGAAGAAGATCCAACGGAGGGGCAAAGAAATGGACAAGAAGGATTGTTTCTCAGGCAAAACGGAAACTTCCATCTGAACAAGTTCAAAAGATTTCTTGAAAATAACCCCGATATGAAAGAAATGATCTACAAGAGAAGGAAGCAGGCCATTTGGGAAAGGCGAAGGAAATGACTACGATATTTGGAACAAGTGATCTACTCAGGGACAATGCATCATTTTTTGTTGTATCTGCCATACTGTACATATTAATATGCCATAAATAGCATATTCATGTTATTTGGATGTTAATGATCTGAAGAGACCTACCCCAATGATGTGTTTATTACATGCTATCGCAAGTCCGCACAAGGAACAAACTCTCATTGCCAGATCGCTTAAGTAACTAACCAATCTGTTTGGTAAAGACAAGGAAGAGTGATTGTCTCATGAAAGTAAAACTATTCTGGTATTTTAGTTTCTAGAGTTTCTTGCTTGTTAGTACCCTTGTCTCGTAGAGAAATGCAGTGGCCTAATAACTGAGTGATTCACGGTTTTTGACACCATCTTACTTGGTGGACAAACACAGCAAAATTTGCAATAAATGTACAAGACAGGTTAAAAGTTCGCTGCCTAATAAGTCGAGACTGATTGACTTTCCGAGTATATATGAGTTACAAAGGAAAGATACACAACAGAAGTATTTTTCGGTCAAATCTGAAGAACATAGATTTGCTGTGAGGTGAGGTATTGCACTCTTAATTTCTCATAAGTACTCTAAATTTTCTTATGAATTGTAACTGGGTCAAGTTAATATAGACAAATGTAGTGAGAAATGAAACCTTCATTGCGGCTAGCTTTTCTAGCGACGCTATTTCCCTTAACTGGAAACCAGCCCTTCCAACATCCCGTAAAGCAATTGCTATTTAACAAATTGACGTCAGTTTTTCATGCGTCTGTCCTCTTATTGATCATAAATTTCGTCATCACATTGCCAAAGTAGTTGTGGATCCACGAGGCGATAGCCAAGTGGATCCGCAGACTACTTTGATGTCATTGTCGATAACAGGACAGACTCATTAAAAACTGACATCAATTTGTTTTTTACCATAACAAATGGTCAAATTGCCCGCTCTCGCTTGCCGACGCGTCGCACGAATTTGAAATTCATGTTTGTCCGCATATTGACGATAAAAAATTATTAGCCAATGAGTGTGCAAGAATTTCTGCAGTTATCGTAAAAATTCAAACTGCAAGAATGTTGACCCACACGGTCTTCACCGTCAGGATCAAGCACAGCACGGTCCTAACAGAGAAGACAGCACAGATATTCTTACAGTAGGATTCTGATCAATCAAAACGCATTTTACGTGAAGCTCACACCAAAGATACGCCAAATTTTTGTCAAAACATCAAATATCCGTGCTGAAGATTGAAATTGGTGGAGTGGATTGGGTGAAACTCCTATGTACAAATGGTAGGAACACCTGTAGGAAAATTTGAGCCATGAGTCAACACTTGAGACTGTTATGATCCCATAAAGATACACCATTATAACTGACAGACCAAGGAATGATCACACAGGGTTCGTTCAGGTCATGGAAGTCTTGGAAAAGCAATATGCTTTCAGAAAATAAAAAGGCAAAAAGATAAAATAACAGGCAAGTCAGAAAAAGTCTTTACTTTCAGTAGAAATAGACACAGGCATGTATTTTATGCATCATAATAATACTGCAAAATGTGTGAAATACAGTAAATTGTTTTCAATTGATACTAATGTCAGAACAGCTGCTTAACTTAGGTCATGAAAAAAGTCATGGAATTTTAAAAGCTTCAAATAGTATGAACCCTGCCACATGTTGTACAATAACCAGCGTGAATAACGGCATTTCCTTTCTTTACAAGCAACCCTAAAAGATTCCACGAGTGACACAAAAAGCCACAGTTTTACACCCCTGATGAAGACTACTAGTAAGTACCTTTTGGCAAGGTTCGCCTGCCCCCTCCCCCGACTATGGCACAGATGCACTGAGCCTCTGGCACTTTAAAAACTACTTCTTGCATAACCAGTAAAAAACAAGATATTAAAGATATTAAAGACAAGTGTTGTGTTTTCCTCTGACACACGTGAAGTGAATTATACCCCACACTTGCAAGACAATTAGCAATTATTGAATGAGGCTGAGTAGGACATGAAGAATTCTGCAGAACAAGGAGGGTGTTATCCACAGAGGCCGAAGGCCAAGGTGGATAATACCCAACCTCGTTCCCAGGGTCTCTCATCTTACCGCCTGGGGCAAGCGAGGAGAGACCCTGGTTGGGTCTGGTCACGTGCTACTTTCACAATTGAGAACATCAGGGAGGGGTCCTCTGTAATCAGGCAGTTTGTCGGATTGAGCTTTGTCGCGCTGCGACCGCCATACAGCCCGCGATGTTTAACAGTAGCCTTCGGGCAAGGCAAGGAAAGGCCGAGAGAGATTAGGCGGTAAGATGAGAGACCCTGGGAACGAGGTTGGATAATACCCTCCGAGATCTGCAGAATTCTTCATATCCTACAAAAGCCAAATTCAATATTTGATTTACTATTCATTCAAAATATTTCCCCGTTCTTAAAGGAGTTTCGCCATTTCGCTCTTTGTTTTTTGCTCACTAAAAATAACGTAATGTTTTCCCCAGGTTTTCTCGGTCAACGGTTCAATAATCTGCAGCAGGTTGCACTTTTGACGTCATCGGTTCAATAATCTGAAGCGGGCTGCACTTTTGACGTCATTGATTCAATTTGGTGAAGATTCTTTCCAATTTTGGTGAACACAGCGGCCGATTATGTACGTGTGGTTTTAATCAATCAGAAACGGGGAAATATTTTGAATGAATAACAATAATAATTATTCATTACTTTATGATGTCTGATGACTAAGACTGATGTCTTACATGATTCAGTTGTTACTTATTAATTACATAATAGATTATTTACACAAGCCATAACTTGACTATTTTTATTATATCAATAATAATTGCAATATAATTACTATATTAATAAGAACTGCAATGTAATTATTCTAGGAGTCTGCACTGGATGAGGTGATAAAATAACATATGAGCCACCTAGCACTGAGTTTGTGACAACCATCTTGTATCAACTAGGCCAAATGGATTTTTAATATTAGTGTTTTAGAAATTCTTCAATCAACTGGATAATGTGGATATTTAAGTTTGATCTAAAAGAAGTGATGGTGTGAACTGACACAGGAAAATCTGTTGCATGTTGTTCACTTTTCGGGTTGAATAAAGCAGGTCAAGAAAGTGAGCAAAACAGGGTTTTCTTCCAAAATATTTCTTGCACAATATCCTCTGAAATAGTTTGAAATTCTGGAAAATTGTGTCAAACAAGTCACAATGGTTTTCCAGAACAAGTAATAGCCTTGCGGAAAACAACATGCCTTGTGCAAGTGAAATAGTGGGATCAAGAGTTAACTTGTTAACATGGCTGTTATCATTGAAAGACTACTAATGGTTCTGGAATGAAATTTGCCCACTATTTCTTGTGTTTCAGCAGTACAAAACTCACCAAATCTTTTATCAGATATTTTTTGGACAGAACTTTCTTAATCATCAAAACATTTTTAGCATCAAAACATTTTTTTTTTATTAATATCGACTTTGAACCTCCACTGACATGCTTTCCTATAGATGGATGGACAGGCCTACAGTGATACATCCTCATGCACCCAGTCACCATTGGTGCAGTCACCACGCCTCTCTGAAATGGACACTTTTTCTGGTCGCAAAGGTGTCAGCTTAAGAGAGCTTCCACTATACCATTTAATTTAACTAGTTCTAGTATTCAACTGACAATGAATTGTTTAATAGGAAACTGTACTTTTATGATACGTAGTGTACTACATAAACGTCTGAAACAACATTCATTGACATTCATTGGTTATGTGCCTAGTTTTAAATGTAAGCAAATCACTAAGTTTCTTGAAAATTGATGTCATGCTTGTAATGTTTAGTCACCTCATATATAAGATTCATTGTCTGTTGAAGACTTTTTGATACTCATGATAAGGATCAAGCGAAAATTTGAGAGATCAGGTTTTGAATGGATAACTGTCACTGACTAGTTTGACCAATCAGGTTCCGCACATCAGTGACATTGCAATGATAGAAGTCTGTTTTCTCAGAAAACGATTATAGGGCAAGTATTTTATGACAGAAAGAGATTTGGGTGGATGAGACGAGTGTTGCATGCGTGATCTCATCTCCCCCTAGTCCCACATGGCCTTTTCTCATTTATGTCCAGGAGGATAAAAGTTCCTCGGCCGATAGAAGAGAGCAAGCAAACTGCAAGCAGTCTCCAGGCAAAAAAGAATTCAAGAGTTTCCCTGGCCTGCAAGAAAAAAAGTACTTTGAGAAACAGACACCTAGATGCTTTTTCATGACAATCTCTTTGTACCAGTCACCTTTTTCAATTTTCAGAGAAAATCACTGTTTACACCAAGAAAAAAGTGAATGGTAAAAGAACGAGTAATCCGTTTAAAAAGGGAAAATTATGCCATTTTTTGTTCAACCGAATTTTCTTATTTATAAATAAAACACATTCATGTAAATTTTGCATACAAAATCAGTTATAGATTCCCTATATAAAAATATTTACTAGCTAATTCTTATTTTGAGAACACGATGAACTACCATACACATAACTGTACTTCATGTACAAAACTTGATAACTTGTATCCTAATAACCTGTACAGAATTCTTGAAAACACCTCTGCTAGAGGGTCACTTCAAATGCCCAACTTTGACTAAAAGAATCGCTGCAAGAATTCAAAATAAGTCCTTTCTCTTTCTGATCTTTGCTGTCCAAGCATTTCCCAGAGCCAACATGTCTAATCCGGTTAGATCCTTTGTCATATTCCCAGTGCTGTAAAGTGAAATAAATGACAATAAATTAGTACTTTAATAAAATCTAAACGATATAAAAATAGAACGTTTCGATGACTCCATGTCATCATTATCAAGTTAATTGAATACTTCAATACCCTTTTCAATTCCCTACATACATGTATTTAACACTACTACTACTATATACAATTAATTCTATCATGTACAGTATTGTGCAAAAGTAATGCAAACGTATTTTGCCGAAATTTGCGGCTTTTCCTGGCTTTTCGATGAAAAAATATCGAATTTTCGATGGAAGCGAATTTTCAATGAAAAGTCACGATAATTCGTGATGCCTATTGTTTCCAACTACGGGAATTTTCGAACAACAATTCGTTCGGAACGAAAAAGTATTTCGAATTTTCGAGAGAAAATTTGCAGTGTTCGATAAATGACTTAGAACATTTGAGCGCAATTTCGCTCTTTGTTTGCCCTGCTCAAATTCCCACGCATTTTCTGCCCAGTTCGAATTTGCCGCGACGATTCTTTTCTGATGTCACTTTACAGTGTAAGCTTTACGAAAAAACTTGTGTCCGTTTATACAACAGGTTTATACAAGACTCACCTGACTCACGAATTTCGTTATTGCGAAAAATCAACGAAGTTCGCTAATTTTTTCGGGAAGAATCCAACGAAATCTCTCTCGAAAGTTCGTTGATTTTTCGACGTAAATTCGTGTGAACAAAGGGCGAATTTTCGTTTGCATTTCTTTTGCACAATACTGTACTTCGAACTTGATAATGATGACATGGAGTCATCGAAACGTTGTTCTATTTTTGTATCGCTTATATTAATTCTTAAGTGCTTCACAGACCTTTCATCATCAGAAATAAATAAATAATTAACTAAATGAATGAACATGTCAGTAAGCACTAAACAGAATGTTGGCTTGTTTGGTCACAACATCACTACTTAATTCTAAGTAGTGATGTTATTTGCAAATAGTATTATAAATAGTAGTGCATTTCTGTCATGAGCCCCTGGCTCGGGAGATTGGGCAACCACTCCCTATGTTTACGACTCTAAATAAAGTTACCTTACTTTACCTAATACTCATACATGCAAGGGTTATTGGCCAAGCGGGAAGTTAAGATACTTGGATATTGGCCAAGTTTTTCTGCATGCGTGTTTATGGACTGAGACAGAATTGAGCTTAATAAACATGCAAAAACAGAATGACACAAATATTCAGCGATCTAGACCAGCACCTTACTGTAAAGTTTCAAACATGTCAGGTGTTACTACACGAGGAAATAATTATATGTATTTCCAGCTGGACACAATTAAGTGTATTTCACTAATTAATATATATCTTGCTTGATTAATAAAACAATCAGTCTACTCTAATTGGCAATGAATGTCAATTAATCCTTTGTTATTCACTGTCCAGATAACAAAATCAACTATTCACTGAATAATGTTGAGTACCTGATTGGAGTTATTTTCATTACATTCTCTCAACACAGCAGGGGTACCATCTTCTTCGCTAGCAGTTTCCAGACAATACATGTCATGTTTTAACATCTTGTTCTTGACAAAATTCCACAGCTGACCAGATTGTAATATGAGAAAAACAAATGCAATAATCAATAATGAAAAAAACTAATTATGTTATTTAAAATTCTTAACAATTTGAGTTTCACAATTCAGTGCAGTTGCAAGTTTCGGTGTGACAATTTCCCACAAGATTAATACACTTGCTTCTGTGTCCCAACTTTCAACCTGGCATGTGCTTCTGGTCGTAAAACATCTATGTCAGTAATACAACTGCAGTTTGTGTACACGAATATGTATTCAAAATTACACTTTTCTTGTAATCATTAGCTACCTGATTTCCACCAGATCCATGACATTCAAACAGCCCCACAGTACCCCCATTGGAGTGACCAAGGGTATCCATACAGTCTTTTCCTTGCTTCACTTCTCCAAATGCTGTGGTCTCATCATCCTCTGGAACTCTAAGAACAACATCAAGAACAGTAGTTGCTAATCCTTCTAATTACACCGTAGTATTTGTTTTTAAACTTCATTGTACTTCTTACTGTCCCATGTAACTTTGAGTAACTGAACCTATGCTAATTTTGCCCCACATTTCCTTTAAAACAATCTTTGTTAACAGGACTTGCCATCCAGTATTACTTCCTATCACTTCCTTTATTTCTTGAGATTCTGAAAGTGTGTCTGCTTAACACTTGACTGGCAAAATTCTGACCTTTCATTTTTATCCAAAGGCCGTTTACTTTGAATGTAAGTTTTGGATTTCACGATCTGGCATCACTCACGTTCAAACCTGACCGATTTGACCTCAGAGGGTCGGATCCGGGAAAAGTGATGTCAAAGGCTCACCATCTTAAAATTTCAGTGTGTGAACGCAGCTTATTATGTATGCAAAGTGCAAGTTTAAAAGTGTGAAAGCCCAAAACTCCTGTGCTGCATATTAATTCTGCAGCGTACACACGCATTGCATTCTTAAACTAGTGGGCCTTTGATGTCATTTTCTCCTCGATCCATCTCTCTTGAGAACTTAAATTTAGTAATGGCAGATCATTAAATAGGAAAGTTCCAGTTAAAATACACAGGTGCCTTTTTTAAATCAAGGATTAAAACTTGGGTCACTTAGTGTTTAGTTAACATAGTCTTGAAATCCAAAGGAAAAAAATAATTTATTTTTTGTCACAGGGGCACTTTAAATGGATTTACTTTTCTTACTTTTAATTATTTGTCATGATCATGATATAAAGTTTGACATCATAGAGGGTCCCCGAAATCAAATTTCATTATGTCCTCAATCTTTTATTCTGTATAAATACACAGCCAGGTTGGTCCAGTCTTTCAATAAAACTAGCCATTATGATAGTTACTTGTAGTCAGATGGCTTTGCATTATAAAAATGATACAAAAAAGACTGTCAATGAAATTTTCCTTACCTTAGCTCAGGGTACACATTCTGAACATACCACTTAAAAGGCTTGCACTTAAGTTTCTTGCGCAGTTCAAGTCGGCTTTGAATGCTGTCGGAAAGAAAAATAAAACGAAAAGTGAAGGGTCTTGGCGAAGCCTAAAGCATGTATAATTAGAAATTCTATCAGAATCATAGGTAACATTCATCAATGATAATGGTTTCCCTCTCAGGGTAAAAATAATTATTTAAACCCCTCTAAGAATATTCAACTCACTCTCCATAGGGTGTGTTCTTTGCATATGGCACAGCTGCATAGTAAAACTTTTTATAATCATCCATCCAAACTTCTACAGCTCTTCTTGTGTTTCTAAAAATTAAAACAAATAGGCCAAGTTGTCTATACTGCCAGAGCTCATCACAGTTTCTGTACAGCATTAAGCAACCAGGTGTGTTTCTATACCCCAGATATAGGATGCAAACTATCTCACTTCATTGCAGGGTTATCCCCCCAGCATTAAATTGCCAGTACCCATTTATACACATGGGTGGAGACAGGCACTGTGATAGTAATAAGGTGCATACTTATTCTGTATTTGGGTACTAGTACAAATTGATGATGTACGTACATTGTGCATCAATGGATTAAACTTAATGTTCTAATAAGGCCTGAACAATCACCAAGAAAATTTGCTTACTTTTGGAAGACATTCATACTGCCTCCAGGAAATTTATAGGGATGTCTGTTTCTAAACACATGACCGACTCTTGAACAAGGAATGATTTCCATACTGCCTCCACACTGCCAGGCTCTGAAGGAGATTTCTGTGCCAAAAAACAAACACAAAATACATGTACAACTTGAAAGCCACAGACATTCCAGGTGCACATGTATTGCCACAAGAGACAAAAACTTTCTTAATCTGATCAGATCGTATACATATTGTATGACAATAATATTGTGTGACAATGTAAACTAAATAGATAAAGTACATGGTATACTTGAAGAGTTCGCACACAATAGGTTGTTAATTGATCAAAGATATTTTCAATTACAGTGTATTAATATTATATACAGTACTTGGAATCATATACATGTATTACACAAATCACGTACGATCAGACGTATACAGAAATCACTGAATGTGTGCTGTCTTACTGAGCGTGCAGCTCAATTATGATATCTCACATTCAATTGATATACTGTACACAGTATATCAATTGCCAGAGGAACACTGCCCAGGAATTTCTACAGAGGTAAAGAGGTTATTTCTGTCTTCAAAAACTTGAAATTCTGTACCTAGACTGTACTTGTAGGAGATGGGAGTACTAAAGTCTTAATAAAATATGTGAAATTCCCTCTGTCTGAGAAGGATCGAAGTACGGATATAGTGTTTTGTTTAGACATGTGAAGGCACATTGCATCTTTAGAGTGAACTGCAATTTGGGAGCTGGCAGTAGCCTGCAGTGGAGGCATAAATTTTTTTTGGTGGTGTGAGCTTGAGTGCACATTTTTTGTAATGGGTCACCATCTTATTTGGTAAATGTGGAGAGCTGGGGCGAGGAAAATTTGCAGCCGGAATACGTGTAGCTGTGAGGTGGAAAAATACTTAGTCTATTTAATACGGTACTACTATTAATTAAAAATATTAATTAGTTATTTCAAGTACATGTACCCCAAATCCAACCCCCAGCCCTCTGCCCTAACCGTCTACTGGTCAAGCACCCCATTACAATCCAAGATGGCGACTCCAAGAACCTGCTTTATCTAGCATTCTGTTCCAAAATAATGCCTGCACTGCAGGCTAAGCTGACAGTGGCAATGTACTGTGTCGGTTGCACAGATCAATGGGAGATTTACTGACCTAGATTCTCTCCTCCCCAGATGTCCATATCCATGTCATATTTGCCTATTCTTTCAAACCATTTCTTGTCAATTGAAAATAACCCTCCAGCTATCACAGGAGTTCTGCAAAGAAGTTACAGACAGAGTACATTTCAAGCAAGTACATGTAACCATGCATGTAAGTGTGAACTATAAATTGAAATTAACAGCGGAAGAAAGAATTCAATACAAGATTATCCTGGGTAGTTAAGGTGGAGGCAGCGTGGCCGAATGGTTAGGGTGCCAGTCTTCAAATCTGGAGGACCCCAGTTCAAGTCCTGGGATTTTTATGCCAATTATGTTTATTTGAAATATTGTTTCTTTCAAATAGACCATTTCTGATATATTAAAATATTCTAACATGGCTCCGAGGCTTGGGGGAATAAAACAAAAGAAATTAATTAGTCATCCCTCAACCTTGATGTGATTTCTTTTGTTTTATTCCCCCAAGCCTAGGAATGACGTTAGAATTTTAATACATCAGAAATGGTCTATTAAATGACATGAGTTTGAGAAGTCCTTCTCAAACAAAATGAAAGTACACATAAAAAATATTAAATTATGTGCTACAACTGTTCAAGATTATTGCACATATACAATCATGTACCTGATGGGATCTATTGGTCTTCCTGATCGTTCCGCAAGGACATTTGCTGGCAAAAAATCCCACTTGAAGTTCAAGTTCCAACCAAATCCTTAACAAATGCAAAAAAATGTGAGATACAAAGGCATGAGCATGGGTTTCATTAAGGGTTGAGCAGCAGGAAAAGTGACTGACTGTGAGGAGAATTCCACCTGCCTGGTTTCACCATCTAGAGGAAAGTTTTCCCTATCAAGATTAAAAGTTCAGCTCAAAACGTTTTGCCTGCCTGCAAAAACCACTTGCCCTCCCACTTGAAACATAGATGAAACCCCTTCATGATGATGGAAAGAAAATGAAATGGGAAGGTAAGGGAATGTACAGTAGGTCAAGTGTAGGACAACAAATAGGGAAATGGAATGAAATGGAATGGAATACGAAATCAAGTTGTCAGCAACAAGTGTGCTTACCTCCTCTAAGATCTGCTGATGATCCAAGGTACTCAAACGTGTCCATGTTAATTACATCAATGATTGGACTCACGATCATGTTCCGATTCTAAGACGTTGAAGCAGAAATGACAACATTCAAACTATGAAGATTGCAATTCATTCTAACTTCCATTTTCTTACTAGTTTGTTTTCATATATTTCCAGCAAGACTGTTTAGTAGCAAAATTATCTGCATTTTTACTAGAAATACAACAATAAAAGCATTTTTAAACTAATTCTCACTTCTAAGGAAAAATGTTATGATTTGTACTCTGTGTATTGTCACTGGGTTCTAGAGAAATTCTTAATTCTAGGAAGTGCAAGGAAGTGTTTACAAACAACAACGTTATACAATGAAGAATATACATGAATGCAGTCTACATGTACGTCTCATTTTCAAATTCTATATACAGCAATTTATTCAATTTGACAAGCTGGTGAATATATATGTTATGGTTTAAATTTACTTCTGGTTTAATTTTTTTTTAAACCAGTTTAAATTTTTCAAACTAGTTTATATTTTTGAAACTGGTTCATATTTTTCAAACTAGTTTATATTTTTTCAAACTGGTTCAAATTTTTCAAACTGGTTCATATTTTTTAAAATGGTTCATATTTTACAAACTTATATTTTTTTAAAGTTGGTTTAGCGACTTTCCTGGGTTCTTTTCATTTGTAATGATATATTTACATACATCACTTGCGTTGTCACAGAACATATGACATTTGTAACCATAATTTGTGAGGGAAACAACCTTGAGTTTACGAAGGGAAGGAAATAGAATAGAGAAATAGCAAGGGTTTAATACAGTACAGCCCATAAACAATACAGTTTGTTCGCGAAAAAAAATTCATTACCGAGGATTAACTTTTGTGGTGGGTAGATTTTGATCATATGCTAGGCAACCTGTTGAGCAAGTGACTCAAATTTCATTCGGGATCAAAACAACTTGTAGTTAAGCCCTTGGCTTTTCATTTGGTGGACTATGAAAATTTCCTCATTAAAGAAGATGTTATTAGAAATAAATTTAAAAGTAGTTACAACTGAACATCTACACCTCAGTTTCAAACAATAAGAATAACGGCCATAAAGGAAATACATGTACCTCCTTGATTCTTTCCAGAAGTGGCTCAAGCCAGTTCTTATTACACTCACAGTGACTGTCTAAAAATGTCAGCACATCTCCCTTAGCTTCATCTGCACCTCGAACACGTGAGCGCATCAGACCTGTATTAAAACAATTCATATTAACTAATGTAATATGGTCACACAATGTTATGACTTAATATTAATTCTGAATTTTTTTGTCTAATTTGTGGGAAAAAAAGGTGACAAATGTTTGTCTAGTAACACAATGTACTAGGTTGCATTGAGTTAATTAAATTATATATTTTTTCATTTTAATTGGCATAATATACATGTACATGTATCTCAATCAAATTAAATATTCTCTTCTCATCCTCCTCTTATACATTTGAGACATCAAGCCAAAAATAATTTTAAAACATCATAATTTTCTGTTTTACTATAGTTTTCAGCATGTACATCTCTTTATTAACTGGTAGGTCAGAATTTATTGTTAACTACAGCTCAACCTCTCCTAAAAACAAGTATGCTGTAAAATAATAATAAGCTTAAAGTGGTACTATGATCAAATTTTTACCCCTTGATATTTTAAGTGTATCACTTAGAATTCCATGAAAGAATAAAAACGCCGTTTACCGTTTGCAAATACCTGCATTAGTTCCGGAGATATTTAAGTTTGAAAAATGTGTAAATTATGCACTTGATTTTGATATGTTAGTGATTTTCAGCTCGAAAAACACTTAACAGGGCCACAAACCCTAGGTAATATATTTATATGCCTGCTGAATCATGCATATGAGGCACCATTTGCAAATATGAAATATGGAATGCTGAGGGTGGCCAGAAATGCCTTTAATTTTGGGGAGGTCTGGAACCCAGTATGTTGCCATGGTAACAAAACTTTTTAGCTTGTATTGTGGAGTACCATTAGTAGAATCGTACTACAAAGAATCAAACATTTCTGATACAAATTGGCTGAGATATCGTTTTTCATCATATATGAGCAAAATTAGATTGAGAATATGGCGTCATCACTTGGCTAATTTGCATATTTTAAAAACTCAAATATCTCTGGAATGAAAAGAGATATTTGAAAAAAGTAAACAGCATTTTTCTTCTCATACAGACTACTTGTTTATGTTATAAAATGTCTTCAATAGGAAAGATGCGATTTTCATCATAGTACCACTTTAAGGCAGCAGCCCACCTTCTCTTTGATTGTTTCTAAGAACTTTCACTTTAGGAAGTTTGGTGAGAATCTTTCCATCATCAGCTAAAGATATAAAAAGAATTCAAAACTATGTGTATTATAACTGGCATAGTGCATACAATGCAAGTAAGCCTGGTTAGTCCAGATCAATTCTTCTGCAACATTTTCTTGTCTGAGTATTTTTTAGAAAGCTCACATCAGACTACCTAAACATACATGTAAACAAAGTAACAAAAGCAGCGAACACAGGTGAACAATAACCAAGCTCATACATACTAAAGTGTTTACTTAAACACGCTATAACACAAATCCAAAATGCAGTCTAACACAGGAAAACACATGTGCGCGTTTAACCCTTTGGGTTAATATTAACATGTTATTAATGCAAATTTTGGTTTGTTTAGTTCTGAGCGGTGCTGTATATATCATTTTATATACTCTTAGTTACATACATGCTCATAAATGAAGTGGGATTTAAAAGTGACATACTTGACTTAATCCCTTCTCTGCTTTGGGAGAATTTAGCACCACAAGTGGTTATACAGTAATAAGTAATCAGCAATAAAACTAGACTGTACACAATACAAACTAGGCTCTGAATGTAACATTCATTAACTTACAATTATCACTAAAATCATCCACCAGAATTATTTCTTTTAACAACTTGGGTGGACTTCTCTTGAGGGAACTGTACAAATAAAACACAAAATTTAGATACTCTCTTATAATAAACTTCTTTGTAATCCAATCTACGATTTTTCTTAACTGAATTTTCAGTGGCCTCTCTCCGAATTCATCAGAGTTGCAAAAGTTTTTATTGCTCGCGCTACAACCCCACGTTTGCTGCCGTTTTATATGTGGCTAAATGTAATTTAGGCAAGGTTAAAATTGAGCGAGTTGGCCAGCGGTTGTCACCTATTGCAGTACGTGACATGCGGGGCGGCCATGCTGGGATTCGCAGGGCCCTTTTCGGACTTTGTAGCTAGTGTATCAGTGCTTTGTTTGCTTTGCTTGCTGATCATAGCGGATCAATTGTGCCTTCTTGCGAATCGTTGCGGATTCACGCTAGCTACCGTTGTCTTGCCATTCGCCTTCACGTCCTTTAGCTGCTCCTTACGTCGAAGATGTTTCTACGTAGCACCAACAATAGCCTTGCAGCCAGCTTGGATGCCGCTTCTCCTCCAAGTCTCTGAAGAATTGCCTCCTTCGACGAGTGCTAACGCCGAAGTCCTTCGCCCGTCCTGTAGCGATGCTAGTAGTTCGTCACACCAGGCTAGCGGGCAAGCGGACGTGCCGTCTCCTACATTTCTGGCGTTGGTGGTCGCGGCCGTTAAACAGGCGCTCGCAGCCGAACATGCTTCGACGAACACTCCAGCAAGTTCGAGCGTCGCTGGGGGCGTTCCTGCTACACTCTCGTGCAGCTTGCAGTTCCAAGCTTCGGCCCTGGCAGCTTCTGGCGTGGGCTTTCCACCATCGTCGGCTTCAATCGCCGGAGCGGCTAACCAAATGTAAGGTAGGCCAAACTTTGTTGTACCGTCCTTTGTGTCAACTTTTTCGCCGCCAGCGCCTTCTGTTGCTCCTTCGCCTTCGAGTGTCACGGCTGGGCTGCTTCCCACCGTGTTTTCCTCTTTGCCAAATGTTCCTGTTTTGCAGCAGTCCTTTGTGGTGGCCCCAGGCTTTTCGCCCGTCACACCAAAATTAGTGAGCCAGATTGTGTCGGGCAAATTCGTCGAACTAAGCGAATTGCTTTCGTCGAACATTGTTCAAACGCACTCCGACTCGGATCCTCAATTGTTTTTCGACGGGCGGCTGGTCCTCACGTCCACGCCCAAGAAACCAAAGCGGCGGATCGAAGATATTGGCAGCTGGATGGAGGCTTTTTCAGTGTATTGCCTCGTGCTAACCTCTCAGTTTCCCCACCGATGGAAGGATCTCCAGCTTTATCAATAATTGCTGATCTTACAGACCTACCGCCAGTTCACTGGTCGAGTTTGGCTGGCGTACGATCGGGCATTCCGAGAGCACGCAGCTGCGACGAGCTTGACGGATTGGTTGACCCTTAACGTGCAACTCTTTAATTTTCATGCTGCTGGAGCCTCGGTCCGTGGCCATGATGCCGTAACTGACTCAAGTGAGCCTCGCGGAACGGCATCATCAACCATTATTTGCCGATCGTGGAATCGGGGCCAGTGCGTGGCACCGTCTGCTTTGTGCCGCTTTGCACACAAGGGTCAGAGCTGCTCTGGTCATCACCGTGTTAAAGAGTGTCCCGAGAATTCATCTAGCCTACAGAGTACTGAGTCCAAATGGCCACCCGCTTCTCCACCTCCACGTTCTCGCAGCAAGTCCAGGCGATCGTGAACACTTTTCCTTCTGTTTTGTTTTTTGGTTTTCCTTTCTCTTTGCATTTTTCACCTATGCCTATGTTTCATTAAACTCGGTTATTGTTGTTAAGATAGTGTTTTTCTTTTTTCTTTCCCTTGGGGGGGGGGGGGGGGGTTCCTTGTAGCCATTTTACCCTACCTTTTGCTGTCTTTCCCTTCCAGCCTCACTCCCTCCTGTCTCAGCGGTCACTCCATTGCAGGCAGATCAGTTCTCCTGGGAGTTGCGGTTCCACCCCAATCGCCAACAGGTCAACTTCGTCCTGGATGGGATTCGTCACGGGTTTAAACTTGGCTTCTCCCATACCCAACGGCTTAAATCAGCCAAGAAGAACAAGTCAGCAGCCGACCAACACGCTTCGGTTATTGATGAGTATTTGGGCAATGAAGTGTCCCGGGGCAGGGTGGCGGGCCCATTAGACTCCCCTCCCCTACCCAACCTCCAAGTGAGCAGCTTTGGCGTCATTCCTAAACGGGGGCAAGTCGGGAAGTGGCGCCTCATCGTGGATCTTTCTTCCCCTATGGGTTCCAGTCCAGTGTCAACGATGGGATTAACCCAGAGGACTTTACCCTCCACTAAATTACGGTGGACCAAGTGATACGCCTAGTTTCCCAGTTCGGTGCAGGGGCCCTGATGGCCAAATTTGATGTTGAGTCAGCCTATCGCAATGTTCCGGTACATCCCTCGGATCGCTATCTTCTTGGCATGAAATGGCGCAACCAATACTACGTCGACTTGACTCTACACTTTGGTTTGCGTTCTGCCCCCTTTATCTTTAATGCCATTGCAGACTCGGTGGAGTGGATCCTCGTGCACTCATATCAAATCTCAGCACTGCTCCATTACTTGGATGACTTTATTACGGCCGGCCCCACAGACTCCATGCAATGTGCACATAATCTAAGTACAGCGCTCGCAGTCTGCAAGCGGCTTGGCTTGCCTCTCCACCCGGGAAAATGCGAAGGCCCAGCTACGGTGTTGGTGGTCCTGGGAATCGAATTAGATTCAGTCAACCAAGTTCCCCGCCTGCCAGCAGACAAGCTAGTCGCCCTGCAGGGCCTGATAAGGTCGTGGCTCCCACGTAAGCATTGCAATAGACGTGAACTGGAGTCCCTCATCGGCCACCTACATCATGCTGCCAAAGTGGTCTGGCCTGGCAGAACTTTCCTGCGTCGCATGATCGACCTCTTGTGCTGCTTCCACAAAAAGGATCATCCGATTCGCCTCAATAGCGAGTTCCACCTAGATCTGCTCTGGTGGCATCAGTTCTTGTCGCAGTGGCATGGTGTTAGCTTCTGGCTCTTTCCAGGCTTGCTCCATGCTGCTGACGTGGAGGTCTCTTCAGATGCAGCCGGATCTTTGGGCTATGGCGCTTTTTTACAGGGCTTTTGGTTCGCAGGGTCATGGGCTCCTTCACAGCAGCAGCAGTCAATCGCCTATAAAGAACTGTTCCCAGTGGTAATTGCTGCCCATGTCTGGGGCCAGTGGTGGTGCCGAAAACACGTGCTTTTTCGCTCCGACAATGATGCTGTAGTCCATATCGTGAATTCCAGGACTTCAAAAGTTCCCTGCTTAATGCGGTTACTCCGGAGCTTGCTGTTCGTGGCGGCCTGTCATAGCTTTACCTTCTCAATATTTTCAAATTAAAAGTAGCACTCTTTGCTCATAAAATCATAAACAATCCAGCAGGCATCCCATAAATTTTTTCTGGAACTCTAGCTTCTGACTTCCATAGCCATTACACTAGATTTGTCTCTAACCTTAACTTCCGTAGGCCACTTATACATAATAATTATGGAGCCTCTACTTTTACTTTCATTGCATCGAAAATTTGGGAGACTATTCCATTGCATCTAAAAAAATTACATTATTACCCCTTTTCCAAACAATGCAAGCTTTATCTGCTAAATTCGCAATCTGTTTCCTAAAATACATTGATTTTAGTTTACTGTAGTTCTTTTGTTCTATTGTTTCATTTGACTCATATATCCACATATCCTTGTTTACTTTAGCACTTTTACCACACGGTTGCCTATTACAGATGCCTTAATGTTGGAAGCATCTGCTACTTTGGTCACTGCGCACATTTTAATTCCGTTAATCTCAGTCTTACTTTATTTTGATTTTGTTTTATAATGTACCTACTGTAATGTAAATTCTATATAACAGTGCAAAATAAAAGATTTCATTTTTTTCTCTGCCCAACATGTGCCCGGCATTACTAATCAGATTGCTGATGCTCTCCCCCATTTCCATTGGCAGGAATTCAGGCGGTTGGTTTCACATGCCAAGCTTCACCCAGCCATGATCCCTCCCGACCTGCTGACGGACTTGACCACTCTGCGTTAGTACAGCAGTGCTACTCCTTCCTGAATCATGGCTTGGCACCCTCGACTCGTCGTTCCTATGCGTCCGCCCAGGCAAAATTAATTTCCTTCTGTCACCAGCTTGGCAAGTTGCACCCCTCTGGGTCTCCGTGCCCTGCGGACGAGTGGACACTTCGCCTCTTTGCGACCTTTTTGGCTAGGACTCTCCAACCATCGTCCATCAAGGTTTATTTATCTGGCATTAGAGCTCTCCACATCGAGCAGGGGTTCCCGGACCCGCTTGTAGACTGTCTCCGCCTGCAAAGGGTTGTCCGTGGCATCAAGCGTTGCCAGGGCACTCCCTCCGCCACACGGTTGCCTATTACAGATGCCTTAATGTTGGTTATCTGGCAGTCTCTGGATCCCGGCCTTCCAGATCATATGATGTTTTGGGCAGCCTGTTCCCTGGGGTACTTTGGCTTTCTGCGCGCGTCGGAGTTTACAGTTCCTAACCTGTCTAGCTTCTCCCCTTCCCTCCACTTGAGTGCCCAGGATATCGCGGTGGATTTGTCCTCTGCACCATCTTCCATGCGCATCCGGATCAAGGGTTCCAAGACTGATCCGTTCAGGAAAGGCTGCTTTATTCACATTGGTCTTGGCAAGTATCCTCTCTGCGCAGTGCATGCTATGATGACTTACCTTGCTGCCAGGGGAGATGCCCCTGGCCCTTTGTTCTTATTCGCCAACGGGCAGCCTCTCACTCGCACTAGGTTGACGGACTGGCTTCGGCAGATCATGACCTCAGCTCGGATTTCGGAAATTTCTCCTCCCATAGCTTTCGGATTGGTGCCGCCACTGTCGCTGCACGCAGAGGAATATAAAGGGGAATCAGGGTCAATACTCGGTTTCTAAACAGCCGAGGCACACGCAAGGGCCATCACAGCTAAACTCTATTAGGCACGACATAACAAAGACAGGCACAGCCCAACACGGACAGGCACAGCGTAACAAAGACAGGCACAGCCCAACACGGACAGGCACGCACAACGTAACAAAGACAGGCACAGCCCAACACGGACAGGCACAGCGTAACAAAGACAGGCACAGCGTAACAAAGACAGGCACAGCCCAACACGGACAGGCACAGCGTAACAAAGACAGGCACAGCCCGACACGGACAGGCACAGCGTAACAAAGACAGGCACAGCCCAACACGGACAGGCACAACGTAACTAAGACAGGCACAGCTTATTCCGCGGAAGACTGGTAACCAAGTTGTCTTACATGTAAAGATGGCGGCAAGAATTGATGTAAGACAGGTAAGACATGAAGACAAACGTCCTTAGCATTCAGGCCAGGTGATATGAGCCGTTTTTCAAAAATGTTTAGTGATTTATTCACTACGAGCTAGCGTTTGATAAGAAATGCCGTTTTAGGGCGACATGAGCCGTTCTTCAATTGTTCAGTGATTTATTCGTGATTTATTCAGTATGCATTTGCCGAACAATGTTATTAATACAATGTACAATACAATAACCTTTATTTCATCTCGAATTAAGCTTAACTAGCTATGAGCTTGGCGTTATACATATGCTCTCTGCCCCTGTTTAGGATAGGATGGAAATGGTTCTCGACCACGCACGGAGGACATTTCAAGAAATTTTCAGATATGTAAACAACGGTGACCTTAGTGAAGAATCTGTGGAATATCTACGTTATAAAAGCGAGGTAGCCCTCAACATCCTTCAAATGTCATGCCTTGTTTACAATATCCCATCTTCTCTTATTGATCAAGCACAAGACATTTATGTTACTCTGGAAGAAGCCTGGAAAGAATTTCAGTGTGGTACTTCATTTGCATTTGGTGACAATGTTGAGCTACTTTTAAGACAACAAAGTGTTGCTGTAAATGTGTTGCGAACAGCAAAATTGCGTGTTGCCGTGCAAGTTTCTCTTCGTCTAGGAACTGGTCTTCCCCCAGGTGGCCTGGATAAAGCAGGAAAGGCACGCCTGCAAAAACAGAGGAACCAACCTAAGCAACCACATCATATTGCATGTGCATCCATAAACAGGGTAGGGAAAATCCCAGATCATAAATGGGGTGAGGGTTCTGGGAAGAAGGCTGCACACCCCTACCCAATTTTTCTGGGGGTACCCCCTGGACAAAAAGAGCCCATCAGTGCCCCCTTCCCCTGGGAGTGAAAAATCAGACTTCTTGTCACTCTAGCAGATTTATACACACATACATACTTTCTTTGATAACGCAGGTTTACAAAATGTGCAAGACTGAAGTCCTGATGTGGACCTGCCTAACTACTTATTTAAAGCTAGAGAATATACATATGAATAACTTAAGTATAATTAAATTAAGATAAGATTAATAAAGAAATTCCTCATTCCTATTTCTTATCATGGAAGATTCCTTATTATAACTTATAGAATTAATCAAGTCCTTGCTAGATCTAAGTCTTCTTTTCTTACTGACACTTGGAAGGATAAATGGGGTGAGGGTTCTGGGAAGAAGGCTGCACACCCCTACCAAAGGTGGCCTATTAATTTCTACTTGGCATGGCAAGCAACCAAGCACTACCTTCAATCCACGATTTTAAGTTTTCAACACTAGCAAAATTGTCATAAGCTGGCAAAATTGTACCCAAAAAGTAGGCGTCTGCAACGGATGCCAACGTTTACAGGGAATTTACAAAGAAATGTGCGAAAAAAATAGACCTTTTCACGGTCTGGCTTGGGGCAAACATCTTGCAAACATAGCTAAAAATTCAGTTAATGTATAGGAAAAGCTTAAAGTTTAAGATAAAGATGTCCAATAATATTGTTCTGAAAATTTCATTAATTACTAGGAAAAGATACCCACCAAAAGGGTTTTGTGTCTAAATTGTGACTCAGTTTTAAACGGGAGAAACGACGGAAACAAATGTTTCTAGCACGGCTATTTCCCTCAAAGGCGATCAGTAAATTATTCTACCTGGTATCTTTAGTTTTTAATTCATAAGTATTTCAGAACTCGAATTTTCTCTGAGTTGAAAGACATTAGATTCTCCATTTTCCCCATACATTTAAGCTTAATACCAAACAAGATGGCGTAAGAAAACGTGAAAAAGGTCTATTAATTAATTTTCCACAGCATGGCCTTAATCCTCAAATGACCTCATATCGTAAAATCAATCACCTTAAATCTTAGGTAATAACTCATAAGAACGCAGACATTCCACTGAAAGTTATTTCACATCTGATCCTTGAAATTCTTCCTTTCGTATCTTTCAAAAGGGCAGATTTTTAGCGCGAAAAGGGCGAAAAGGAAGAATCATAGTACTATAGAAGACGGGTATCTTTTCCTAGTAATTAATGAATGTTTGCAAGATGTTTGCCCCAAGCCAGACCGTGAAAAGGTCTATTTTTTTCGCACATTTCTTTGTAAATTCCCTGTAAACGTTG
>OZ026600.1:32373926-32398926 GCA_964020085.1 Micromussa lordhowensis
CACTTGGTGGGTGGCAAGAGGTGAAATGTGTATACTGGAAGGTTTCCGTTGGCTTAAAATAAAAATAATAAAATAAAATAAATATAGATTTATATAGCGCCATCTTCCATTAATTGTCCATGGCGCTTTACAATGCTCTAAAAATTAAAAATCCTGAAACTTAATAAGCTATAGAATACAAGGAAATTACCTATAAAAGGTAAAAAACTACAATTAAAAACTACAAATCAAGTGCACGCTTAAAAAGATGAGTCTTAAGATTAGTCTTAAAAACTGTTTCAGATGATGAAAGCCTGATCTGGAATGATAATTTATTCCAGAGCCTTGGTGCCGCCACGGAAAAAGCCCTTTCACCATATGTTTTAAGATTCGCTCTAGGCTCATCAAGCAACCTGTTGGTTGAAGATCTTAGCGTGCGACGAGAGTCATTATACATCAATAGATCTTTATGTAATCAGGGGCCAGTCCATTCAGAGCTTTATAGGTAAGTAGTAATATTTTAAAAATTATCCTATAATGAACTGGTAGCCAATGTAAATTCCTTAATATAAAAAAAACGTGTTTTTATATCAAGGATCGATTGTTCCTTGAATCTGTTGCCTTTGTATATAACTGTGTCTAGGAACACAGTCTCAGAGTCAGAGACATCGGCCGTGAATTTGATAGTTGGGTGATGTAAATCTGCTTGTTCGATGAAAGCTTCAATGTCGGGTTTACTTATCTCCCACAATGAAAAGATGTCGTCAATATATCGTTTCCAAACTGTAGGTTTAAAGACGCTTTTGCTTAGGATTTCGGTTTCAAAAGTTGCCATGAATATGTTGGCAAAGGAAACAGCCATTTTGGTTCCCATAGCTGTCCCATGAATTTGTAGTCAGTGCTTTCCATTGAATTGGAAAGAATTTTCTTTTAGAATTAGTCTAAGCATTTCTCGGAGGTAGTGTGTCGGTATGGGAGGGTTTTCTTTATAAAAACTTTCGTATGCTTTGCATACTGTGTCAATCCCCTCGTTTTGTGGTATATTTGTGTAGAGACTTGTAACGTCCATCGATACAAGGAATGTCCGGTTTTTAACCTTTGTGCTTTCCCAACATCCGAGGTTTTTTTTTTTTTAATTATATATTTTTCATGCGTTCCGGGTTTTAGTAATTTTGTGTTCCGGGTTTTAGTATTCCGGCGTTCCGGCATTCCGGCGTTCCATGTTTTAGTACAAGCCTCCCCAGTGGGGATACCCAAAACACTAGGGATTTGGGTACGGGGGTACCCAAAACACGGGGATACCCAAATCACTGTGACACCGCCATTAGGGAGTTTAAGAACCTACGACGGCGACGTCGAGGAGAACGTTGATTAAAAAATGATTTTATATTTTACCTTCCAATCTCGCGGTACCCTTAAGTCATTTACATTGTTTATCTTTGTCAAAACTGTCACGAAACTGAATCTAGGACACAGCGATAAATTCGAAATAAAAATTTAGAAAATTAGCCGTCGTGGTTCACGTTCTCCAGACAACGCAGAATTTGGTCATTTCACGTTGTTGTTTTGCAGAGGACGGCAAAGAAATGTACCAAGAATTATAACGCATGTGCACAGCCATTGTTCTCCTCATTAAATCTTTTGTTCGGCGACGTTGCCGTTGCCGTTGCCGTCGTGGTTTTCTTAAACTCCCTAATTTTTTATTGTCATCCAGCGACCAGCAGGACGCGACTGCCATGGCTTACTTTTTAAAACCAAGATCCCGTGCTGTGAGAAAATCAAACATGTGTCCATTACTTCCTGTTCGTTGTGTCAAGACCTCGGACCGGCATTCTCCCAGCACCTCCCAGCACGGCTCTCGCGCTTGGTAATGACATATATGAAAGAGGGTCGTGAAGGGGGGGTCCTAATCCCATTTCCCAGCAAATTGTTTTTTTTAAATCCCAGCTCAAATCCCACAATCCCAGCCTGTGTTGCTCAAATTGAAATCCCATTCCCATTTTTCTATTGTTTTTGTTTCAAGAATCCCAGTCCCAGCGCACAAAATCCCATTTCACAGCCCCAAAAATAGGCAAATCCCAGCTCCCATTTTACCCCTTCACGACCCTCATGAAAGTGATGCCTGTGGACCGGATAAATAATTTGTTTTAAAGAAAACTGTAATTTGTTCAAATTTATCCCGGATCCTTCAACCGCTAACCGCCAGGGAGAAAAGCAGGCAGGAGGTGATGCAGCTCAAATCACCGATTTCGCTCAAAACTTAGCACAAATGTTGGGTTTGGTGAGTAAATGATTGCCGCAAAAAAGTAGGCCAAAATATTTTATTCAATTCAAGTTAGGGGGCCCATTTGACAGTAATTTATGCATATTTAATTAGCCATCTTTGGTTTAGTATTTCTACAACAAGAAAAACTATTTGAAAATAAAATCCACTGGATCATGTTCTAAAACTATCAGTCTAAAAGCGCGGATATTCATTTGAACTGGGCAAATTGATTTCTCTCCGTGGCTTCATCTTCAGGGCAAAACCAAATACACATTATTCTAACATGGAAGGTGAGAGCAATTAATAAAGTTCTCAAAAAAGCCATAAAATGTTTGGGGACTTCAATATTTTTTCTGTGCTGGTAAACTGTTTACACAAACTTAACGATTTATGGCAATTTCATGAACATCCACTGAAACACAAAAGCCGTTTTTGTGTGTTAACCTAACTCGAAATCAACAAGAAATATCTAGCTTAGCATTTTCCTATCGATTATGAGTAAAAATGCGGTGAAAAAAGCGCTTTAGACACTTCAGTTTCAAATGTTTTCGGAGCTATATCTTGAGGCATTCTCAGGATATCGATATATATAAATAATGCAGCAGAAGATTCAACTCACAAGTTCCCTCAACCTATGTTTTCAGATGTAAAATAGAATGGAAACAAAACATAACTACTACTTTTCCGTCACGGCGGAGAGCGCCATTACATTTAGCAGTGTGCTTCATCGCCTACTATGACATGCTAAAAGAGCTTCTTTTTCTACTGCCTTCTTTCTGTCTTTGGTCTGGTATAAAATGTTATGGCCCTTCATCCGATAACAACAAAGAAAATAATGAGTTGTCGTTTTGAGAAAACAGCGTTACGCGTTTGAATCATTCCTACACTGTGCCAACTTCGGGTGTGTAGTATAGAAATCAGCTTGACTCCTATACAACTCACAAGCTATTATCAACCGAAGCGGTATTGCAAGGTTTTCGTTTCCTGAAAGATGGAAAAGGGAAAAACCTACGTTTACAAAAAAACGTACTGAAAACCTACGAAAGGCGAACAAACAAAGTTAACTGAAAGGCCTAGAAAAAAATATTTAGTCGATGCTGAAATGATTTTTTTAAGGTTAGGGAAGTCGTGTGTTTTTCGTTGATGCGTGCTGTTTGTTGTGTTGTCGCTCCTCTAGTCTAAATGTACGCAAAAAGCAACAATTGACTTTTCACCTGTTATGGCCAGGGAAACTGCATTGTACAAACAATCTCCATTTCCTGTTGTAATGATTGCTCTGAGGCTTTGGGGCACATCATCTGGCAAAAGACATTCTGCCAAAGTATCGCATATGTTGCCCCTTGTTGGAAATTTCCACTCCATATATGACTTGGAGGCAATCTCTTCTAACAACTGGAAATAGAGCGACTCTATGCCAGCCATGTCATCACAAGACATCAACTGAATTAACCGTTTGGAGAGCATAGCGAGGATGGCAACAAGCCTTTGAGAAAAAATAATGTAGCACATGAATTGGTAATTCAGTTAGGAAGGATTAATTTGTCCAGTTCGTGACTGTAAAGGAAGTCGCGAAAACATATCATGAATACTTACTTACTTATCCCCTTTCACTCCATGCGGAGCATAGGTCCAAGGAAACTTCACGCCATCTCCTTCTATCCCGGGCCAACTTCTCGATTTCGTTCCAGGTGTAGCCTGCCTTGGCCGCCTCCTTGTCCACGGTTCTCCTCCAGCTGTTTCTAGGGCGACCTTGTTTTCTCTTCCCCTGTGGATTCCACCACAGTGCATGTCTAGTAACATTGCTGTTCGGTTTTCTGAGGGTATGCCCTATCCAACCCCATTTGCGCCTTCTAATCTGGATGTCGATTCGTTCCTGATCCGTTTTTGCCCACAAATCCTCATTCCTTATGACCTCTGGCCAGTGTATGCCCATGATGGACCGTAGGCATTTGTTGACAAAGGACTGCAGTTTGTTGGAGGTTGCTTTTGTTACCCTCCATGTCTCTGACCCATACAGGAGGACGGATTTCACGTTGGTGTTAAATATCCGTAGTTTGGTCTTTCTGGAGATTGTTTTAGATTTCCACACAGGGCGTAGAATTGTGAAAGCAGTTCTTGCCTTTCCGATCCTCACTTGTATGTCCCGATCAGACCCACCATCCTTGCTGATGTTACTGCCAAGGTAGACAAAGTCCTCCACTTCCTCGATGTCTTCCCCATCCAGTTCCAGCCTGTCTGCATTACTGGTGTTCATTCTCATCCCCTTTGTCTTGGATTTGCTGATTCTAAGGCCTGCCTTTGCTGAGATCTTGGCCATCCGTGTTAGTTTGGATTGCATGCCTTGGTGATTGTGTGAGAGTAAGGCAACATCATCTGCGAAGTCTAGATCTTCTAGCCGAGTCATGAGAGTCCACTGTATGCCATCTCGATGTTGCTCTGTTGTCTGTCGCATAATCCAGTCGATGACCAGCAAGAACAGAAAGGGCGATAACAAACAGCCCTGGCGCACTCCAGTGAGCATCTCAACCAATTCAGAAAGGACTCCGTTGTGAATTACCCTGCAACTGCAGTTGTCATAGGTCTTCTGGATAAGGGTAATGTACTTCTCAGGGATGCCGTAATGACGTAATAGCTTCCACAACACGTCTCTGTCAACGCTATCAAAGGCCTTTTCAAAATCAACAAACGTTGTGTAGACAGGAGAGTTCCACTCAAGCGACTGCTCCAAAATGATCCTCAAGGTGGCAATATGATCAGTACACGACCTCTCCTTCCGAAATCCAGCTTGTTCATCCCTCAGTCGTTTGTCTACTACTACCTTCAGTCTCTCCAAGATTATTCTGTTCAGCACTTTTCCGGCAGTTGATAGCAGCATGATGCCTCTCCAGTTCTTGCATTCCCTTAGGTCTCCCTTTTTTGGTAATTTGATCAGGTAGCCTTCCTTCCAGTCATCCGGTACCTCATTTGTCTCCCAGATCTTCCCAAACAGCTCATAGAGCATCTCAGTCGAGGTACTTAAATCTGTCTTGATGGCTTCTGGTGGTATGCCGTCGGGTCCTGCAGCTTTCCCATTCTTTAGATGCTTGATGGCTCTCTTGATCTCTGCTTTACCTGGCCTGTTCTCATTGACCTGTAAAGGTGTGTCGGCTGGTTCTATATCAGGCATCTCAATTGGCGGCGGTCTATTGAGCAGCTTCCTGAAGTGTTCTGCCCACCTTTTTCGCTGGTCTTCCTGATCAGTGAGCACCTCCCCGCTTTCAGCTCTAACAGGTCTGTCTGTGGTCTTTCTGACACCTGCAAGTGTTCTTGTGATGGAATAAACCTCTTTCAAATCGCCTTTGCCTGCTGCTTCCTCTGCTTGTCTTGCAAGGTCATCCACAAAGTTCCTTCGGTCTTTCCTAATGCTTTGCTTAACCTCTCTGTTGGCTTTAGAGTATCTGACCAGGGCTTCTGCTTTCTGAGCTCTTGTTCCGCTCCGGTTTAACACATCCTTTTCCTTCTTCCTAGCCTCTATCTTTTTCAGAGTATCTGTGCTGACATAGGCCTTGTGCTGTTTAGTCTTTCGTCCCAGCGTTTCCTCACATGTCTTCCTCCAAGTATTTTTCATACTCTGCCATACTTTGTTGACTACCGTTTGGCTCTCCTCTTCCCCCGGATGTTGCTCATTCTCGTTAAGACTTGTGAGTGCCTGAAACTTGTTGGACAAGGTGAGCTTGAACCTGTTTTTTGTTTCCTCATCCTTCAACATCTCGATGTTATATTTGTGACTTGTCTTTGGTGAGCTGGTGTGATGGTTTTTCAGCTTCAGTCGGCATTTGCCAACAAGAAGATGGTGGTCAGAGGCCACATCTGCCCCTCTCTTTACTCTGACATCTAACAACGACCTTCTGAACTTTGATGCTATGCAGATGTGGTCAATCTGGTTCGTGGTCACGTTATCAGGAGAAACCCAAGTCGCCTTATGTACCTTTTTGTGTGGGAAGACACTGCCCCCGATCACTAGCTTGTTAAAGGAACAAAAGTCAGCAAACAACTCCCCGTTTTCGTTCATTCTCCCAATACCATGCTTTCCCATAACTGTCTCAAAACTCGTGTTATCACTCCCCACCTTTGCGTTGAGATCTCCCAGCAACAGTATCAGATCTTTATTGGCTACTCCATCTATGACACCTTGTAGCCTTTCATAGAAGTCAGCTTTTGCATCGTCATCAGCTTCGTTTGTAGGTGCATAGCACTGGATGAAGGTGGCTTTACCAATCTTGGTGTGGAAACTGGCCGTGATGATCCTGGATGACACCGGGTTCCAGCCTATGAGTGACTTGGCTGCTTGTTTGGTCAGCATAAAGCCAACCCCCTCTGTGTGCGGAGCATCAGCATGGTTATGGCCAGAGTAAAGTACAGTCTGTCCGGTTGACAACCTCATGCAGCCTGACTCAGTCCATCTGGTCTCACAGAGGCCTAGTATTGCTAGATTGTAAGTGGTCATTTCATTAGCGATTTGTGCAGCCTTCCCAGCTTCGTACATGGTCCTGACATTCCAGGTACCGAACAATGTTGTTGTCTTGGGGGTAAGGAGGGGGGTCGGCCTCGTGGCTTCCTTTCGGCTTTTACCACGGTGCGTCATTCTAGTCTCCAAGGAGACGTTCTCCTGACCCAAGACAGATGTGATTTTGTGCCTGCTTCCTATGGTTTCTGTAATCGGTGTAATCCACTCAGTGGGTGATTAGCCCACCAAGCTTCACCAGAGCCCCGTTAGCCAGGCGTTTCGGGGTTCTGGGCAGGCCTTCATGGCTACCGTAGCGGCCCGGGGGAAACAGGTCCCCCACCATACTTCGCCCTGCACAGCAGTCCCCTACATACCTGTTTCCAGCTACCGCGACGAGGACGAGGGGTTGGACTTTGGTAGCTATATCATGAATGCATATATGAAAAAAAAAAGATTTTGAACAGTTAATTTGCTATACAGTACTGTCAGTCGATCTACGAACAATTTTTATGCTCAGCTTGCGTATTATTCAATAAAAATTCTCTCAATTGGTCACGCAATTCGTTGGTTTGCGTGACAATTCACAAGAATTTTTGTTTGAGGAGGCTGGCAACAGTTTCCAGCTCTTTTCTAAAAGCTATACTTTGAAGGGTGAAAACTGCCACTGTTTAACTAGTGATGCTACAATAATGGTATCATACAAATTCCCAATCATTGGTAAACAAGTTGCAATCATCTATTTTACATAACAGGTTACCATAGCAACGATATGACCTGCTTAAAACACCCTTAATTTTAAGTTTAAGCGCTTATAACTCAAAACGAGCTCGGTGACCCCTATTTTTTATTATCGAATTATGATAAGCATGATAAGATGCAACTTTTTTGCAAAGTTTAATAAAATTCTGTGGAGTGGGTTCAGAGCCACCTTACATTTTCGAAGTTTTAAGGTGGCTCTGAACCCACTCCACAGAATTTGTTTAAACTTTGCAAAAAGTTGCATCTTATCATAATTCGATAATAAAAGAAGGGGTCACCAAACTCGTTTTTGAGTTATAAGCGCTTAAAGCTAAAATTTAGTATTGTTGCTACGGTAACCTTTGTGCCACAAATTTGACAGCAACATGTTCACCAATGATTGGGCAGTTTTTTTGATACCATGATTTTGGCATCAATCGATACAGCGTGCTACATCGTTGAAAGTGTTGGAAACTGTTTCGGGCCACCTTAAGACAGCTGGAATAAAGCAAGAGTGTTCGAGCGCCTCAAATTCACATTTTCGACATCCATTCATTGAGAAAGGAAGATACTGTGTTTCTAATGGTTTACCTCTTATTGACTAGATGACTCAAAATAACTCCGTATGAAGCGATGCATGTAAATAAATTTCTCAAATTTTCGCAAACGTGAGCGTAGTTTCGGAACCAAAAGGAAGACACAGTAAGTAATAAATATCCTCAGCTAAATCATTTCAAGGACAATACAAAACTAAAGGTGTGGCTTAATCGCAAGTAACAAGGTTCTAGGTGATAAACAGGAGTATTGTTGTGTCATATCAATTAAGTTACAAAATTTATTCTGCCAACGGTTATTCGTTTGCCCAGAATTGTGTAAATATATCTTTTTTCTGGAAACAGCATGAACTTGGGGTTTAGTAATTCTGAACAGTTCAGATAAATAAATAATTGCACTCGGCCGATTTATAAATACGACAACGCTAGCGACAGGAATAGTCGTCTATAAAATCAAACCTACAACTCGTTTACATGAAATACCATTATCCTTTAGGACACAATAATCGTAACTGTTTTCACAGAGACTGATCCACTGGTTTCACTGCCGAATTTCTTTGTAAACGAAAGTGTTATATATTTTGGAGACGGCAGAAATAATCTAGCATTCTTCATCTGCAAAATTCGACATCGAACCCCGAAAGAGCGGGTAGTTTTTAGCGACTGCTCAAGGTTTTGAACCCCACAAAGTTTGTCACCGCAACAATCAAAACACTCTGCCACCCCCCCGTCCAACAGATATTTTTACCACCCAAATTCTGGGGGTCGCGTGACCAGCCGCAACCTGGGTCTTTCTCCCAACGACAAAGGGAGGCAGTGGAGAGAGCCTGGGAACGAGGTTCAATCGACCACACTTTTATTCAAATCGTTCATACAAAAAAATCATTCGGTGGTTTAATACAATGTACAATTCACAGATCTCTCCAACTATGGAGAAGCTTTTATTTGGAATTACCTCCAACTTGAATAAGAAAAGTATCACCAATAAATTCAACTACATCACATTATTTATGCGCTATTATATCTACAGTTGAAAACTAAATAACAAGCCTATTGACCTTCACGACTTTGTGAATGCAGTACAACAAAGAGACCTAATTGAAGACACTACCAATAACTAGCATTTGGGTAAATAATACTGGGTTAAATATCTCAACCTTCCAGGAAAAATTGCCACTGAAACATTGCTAAAAATACTCCTTGCTTTCCTGTTCGTTTCCAACGAATCGATGACAAGCCAAACAAAGGTAATTTGCTTGGCAATAGTTGTTTTGTTTTATACCCTCAGTGCGCATGCTCAAATGAACTCGACGCATGCGCATTTCAATATATCGCCCGCGAAATTGGCGCCATATATTGATAGTCTGTCCACCATTTTGGATTCTCGCGGTCGAGTGGTCTGGCGCCCGGTCTGTCTATTTTGATGACGTCACCGTTTTCGATGAGCATCGTTTTCTCCGTCCACACTAGAAAACAGCGTTTTCAAAAATGGCTCCGTTTTCGGTGATCGTTTTCGGCGTTGTAGTGTGGACGATAGCCGTATCCGGAGCAAAACAGCTCCGTTGTCGTTTGAAAACGGTTAGTGTGGACAGGGCCTAAGTGAAACGTTTGTGAAAAAAAATATGCATAGATTACTGTCAAATGTCCATTTTTGAAGGGGGTCCCCCTAACTTGAAAGGAATAAAATATATTGACCTACTTTGCCACAATCACTTACTCACCAAACCCAACATTTGTGCTACGTTTGACCGAAATCGGTGATTTGAGCTGTATCACTTCCTGCCTGGTTCTGCCTGGTTTTCTCATGTACACACTCTTAGTTCAATCCTATTACTCATGGACACACGGGTTGTCCTAAAAGCCGGAATGCCGGAAAGCAGGAAAGCCGGAATGGCGGAATTCCTAAAACCCGGAATGACTAATTTTTTTTCAAGCCTGTAGGTAAGACGCGAAAAACATTTTTTTATTTGTTGAATTATATCATTAATTAATAATCTGTTACAAAAAAAAGATATGGTTAAAATCGACAATGTGGTCTTCGTCGTCGTCGTCGTCGTCGGAAACCGAGGTAGGTCTCTAAATTTCTATAAATATTTAAAAGCGGTAGAAATAGAAATATTTACCACGACCACATATATTATTTTATCATATGACCCGTACGGCCCCGCGCGCAATTTCCTTGCAAAACCATAAGAGAAAAGGTCCCGTATGAGGGCCGTACGCCTCGAAGTGATAGGGCCGGAAAAACACGTACGGCCCTACTAGAAATGCGTACGGCCCTACTAGAAACGAGTGCGGAAAAAATCGATGCGTGTGGCAAAAACAATATTTTGTTGCTGCCAAAGTTTGATGAAAATGAAATTGAACATTCTGAGAGCGAATTTTACTATCCAGGCGAATTGTCCCATGCAGAACTACTTCAGTCGCGAACTAACTCATTCCGAAATCAAAGAAAGAAATTTAACACTCCTCGCAAATGAAGAAGCTCACAACTTTCTCGGAAACCAACAAGCAAACAGGCGGTCAAGGAAACAACTTTTCCGCGGGATAAACTGTCCAATAATTAACCTTTCAAATAAGCAAACAGTCGGCGAAACTTCTTTCCTTCAATGGCATCAAAGAATTCATCATGGGTCAAAAGAACGAAAACCGAAGAAGTAAACAAAGTACGATATAAATGTTTTCTTCGAGTTTCAGAGTTTCTGGGAGAAGTTGGTTGACTGGTAGAAAAATCACAAACATACCTTGTGTGCCGTAGGATAAACTGCTCTGTAGTTTCTACGTCAGTGTTATTTGAAGAGACGAAACTGAATGCGAATACAGGTTCATTACCACACGCTTCATCCAGATAAATATAAAAACTCGCTTGTGTTTAACCGTGTAATTTCCACTACACCAGCAAAGTCAGCAAACCAAGGCACTGTTTGCAGGAGCCAACATGCGTCATAAATATTCAGTTGCCCGGTTGTCCCTTGTTTTAGAGAATCCAAGAGGTCGACAAATAGCTTGAAACGACGCCGACATTTTCGTGAGTCTTCAGATGAAGATTTGTAAACAATTTCAGTGAAGCGTGAACTCGCAAAGTTTTTGATGGCTTGACACATTTTTGACAGCTTTATGTCAACTTTCTGTTGGCTTTTTAGCACAAACAAAAATGAGAACGTGAATTGTGTTTTTCGATGAATTGTGAGTTTCTTGTTCGACGCGAAGAAACTGATAAATGACAAAGTTTTGTTGTAGAAACTTTCATATAATTGTTCCGCGCGCGCAGCCGTCTGATCTTATGTAATCGGTCGTATTTAGGCTCGAACAGAATTTTCAAAATTTTCAACATTAAGTGGTCATATGATAAAATGCTTATTGACTGAGTAAGGTCGGGCCGGACGGGAAAATATTTGGCTCTCGGTCAGGACGTACGGACCTCGCTGCGCTCGGTCCGTACGCCCCGACCTCGAGCCAAATATTTTCCCGTCCGTCCCTCCCACTCAGTCAATAAGTACATATTATCATATGACCCGTACGGCCCCGCGCGCAATTTCCTTGCAAAACCATAAGAGAAAAGGTCCCGTATGAGGGCCGTACGCCTCGAAGTGATAGGGCCGGAAAAACACGTACGGCCCTACTAGAAATGCGTACGGCCCTACTAGAAACGAGTGCGGAAAAAATCGATGCGTGTGGCAAAAACAATATTTTGTTGCTGCCAAAGTTTGATGAAAATGAAATTGAACATTCTGAGAGCGAATTTTACTATCCAGGCGAATTGTCCCATGCAGAACTACTTCAGTCGCGAACTAACTCATTCCGAAATCAAAGAAAGAAATTTAACACTCCTCGCAAATGAAGAAGCTCACAACTTTCTCGGAAACCAACAAGCAAACAGGCGGTCAAGGAAACAACTTTTCCGCGGGATAAACTGTCCAATAATTAACCTTTCAAATAAGCAAACAGTCGGCGAAACTTCTTTCCTTCAATGGCATCAAAGAATTCATCATGGGTCAAAAGAACGAAAACCGAAGAAGTAAACAAAGTACGATATAAATGTTTTCTTCGAGTTTCAGAGTTTCTGGGAGAAGTTGGTTGACTGGTAGAAAAATCACAAACATACCTTGTGTGCCGTAGGATAAACTGCTCTGTAGTTTCTACGTCAGTGTTATTTGAAGAGACGAAACTGAATGCGAATACAGGTTCATTACCACACGCTTCATCCAGATAAATATAAAAACTCGCTTGTGTTTAACCGTGTAATTTCCACTACACCAGCAAAGTCAGCAAACCAAGGCACTGTTTGCAGGAGCCAACATGCGTCATAAATATTCAGTTGCCCGGTTGTCCCTTGTTTTAGAGAATCCAAGAGGTCGACAAATAGCTTGAAACGACGCCGACATTTTCGTGAGTCTTCAGATGAAGATTTGTAAACAATTTCAGTGAAGCGTGAACTCGCAAAGTTTTTGATGGCTTGACACATTTTTGACAGCTTTATGTCAACTTTCTGTTGGCTTTTTAGCACAAACAAAAATGAGAACGTGAATTGTGTTTTTCGATGAATTGTGAGTTTCTTGTTCGACGCGAAGAAACTGATAAATGACAAAGTTTTGTTGTAGAAACTTTCATATAATTGTTCCGCGCGCGCAGCCGTCTGATCTTATGTAATCGGTCGTATTTAGGCTCGAACAGAATTTTCAAAATTTTCAACATTAAGTGGTCATATGATAAAATGCTTATTGACTGAGTAAGGTCGGGCCGGACGGGAAAATATTTGGCTCTCGGTCAGGACGTACGGACCTCGCTGCGCTCGGTCCGTACGCCCCGACCTCGAGCCAAATATTTTCCCGTCCGTCCCTCCCACTCAGTCAATAAGTACATATTATCTTTTTTTCAGCTCGTGAGCGGGCGGAATTCAACAAATCCTGGAATCTGATTGGTTCCTGGAGCGGGCGGAATTTTCTCATACGGACCACTACAGCGGGCGGAATCCATCGAGTTGATCTATTTTCGAAATGAATTAGCGGTTATCGTCAATCTTTGGCCCTTTTTACACTTCAATAGACGATTAATCAACGCAAGTTTATCTCTATTCACCTTTAGATGGCAAGGAAAGTTACTGTAAGTAAATTCAATTGAATTTTTTGAAGTTGTGTGAGTTTGTTTGACTGTTTGTTGCTCGGCGCTGTAATGGCGCGTAATCCTGCGTGTCTCTCTGTTTTTAAGTAAAAACTGAGTCAATTTCAGCCGAGTTTCCCTCTCTAATCGTTGCTGTATTTGAGAGAATTGCTGTGCAGTACACTTAACGAATTTCCTCGTTATCTGCTACTCAATTTACGGTAGAAAAGTCTAATTCAGTCGAGTGATTCGCAATGATCGACAAAAACTGTTTTTGTAGTACAATTTCAAACTTTGCACGAAATTTCACACCGGGAAAACAATTTTGGAGACCTTAACTGGGGAACTAAATGCACTAACCTAAAGTAGTTCGAAATAAATCTGTTCTTTAATACATCTTTCTTCGGATAGTATCTGATTTACTCGCTCGTTCGTTCGTTAGATTTTTTTGCGAATGGTTTGTAGACGGCGCGTAAGCCGATTCAATGGCAAAGTCGCGTAAACAAACCCACTTGTAAAGCCAGTTCACGGCAAGAAAAAAAAGATAAAAACGTTATTGGCCGGCTTAGGGTCGGTCCGTATAGGGAAAAACTGTGACCTCGGGCTTGAAAATGCTGCCCTCGGCCTGCGGCCTCGGGCAGCATTCTCAAGACCTCGGTCACAGTTTTTCCCTATACGGACCTCCCAGCCGGCCAATAACATATATTTATTTCGGTGAGAGGATTATTTTGTTAAGCAGCAACCAAGTATCGTATAATTCTTTGTTTGGGTGTGACGTGTCAAAGTATTTCGTTTAATGTGGTAAACGCATCTTAAAGAAGGACATATATTGACCTCTTGAAAATATGTTTAGAAAATCAAAACGGCGTTAGTTTTTCTTTTTTAATTTTGCAAAACGTTACTTAAATAAATCAGAGTTTCCGAGAGGTTTGTAATAACGTCAAAGGTTTGAAATCGACTAACCCTGAACTTACGCAA
Source organism: Micromussa lordhowensis (assembly GCA_964020085.1). NCBI lineage: Eukaryota > Metazoa > Cnidaria > Anthozoa > Scleractinia > Lobophylliidae > Micromussa > Micromussa lordhowensis. Next base: position 32,388,028 of record OZ026600.1, read on the forward strand.
ATGTCTTAAGTTGACAGAGGCCCGAATAAAAACAAGATATGACCCTAATGGGAACAGGAAGTATAACGCAAATAAGTTAGAAGGGGAAGAAGATAAATAATATGGTTACTATACTAAACAGGACAAATATTAGAAACCTAAGTAATAATTACTCTACAAGGTAGAATATATCGTGGCTTCTCAGGTTCCTTGCAGGGATGTCAAGTGAGTAAAATAACTGATCTGCGAGACAATAGCGACCGGCGATATTGCAAGAAAACACAGTTTAATATAAGAGGCTTAAGAGCTCCCGAAACTATTCCTTATTTAGCTCTTTTGCCTTCTCGAAAAGTCATTCCGGGTTTTAGGATTTCCGGGTCTTGATTTCCGGCATTCCGGCATTCCGGCATTCCGGCATTCCGGCATTCCGGCTTTCCGGCATTCCGGCTTTTAGGACAACCCTGGACACACTCTAGTACTCAGTCCTATTACCTATACAGAACAGGTTTTCATGTTGTAAAGATGGCAGTTTATTTGTTTCTCCGTAAGTTTAATTGTGGGGCAATGCGTGACCTCGTCATATTAAGATCCAGTCTACCAGGGTGTGGGTAATATCGCATTATATCGTACATCTGATACTCAAGAGAACTGAATACCGTATCATATTCAGCTACTTGACTAGAGTCAATCAGGGAATGAATAGAAAGACAGACGCAACCGAGATTGCTTGCAAGAGATTAACGATAGCTTGGGTTACCGAGTTGCTAAAGCTGTGCAAAATATGGCATTCAAATCCCTTTTCGCTTTTTCAGTTCTTTTCTTGTTCACTTATTGTGAAGCCAAACCCGAGAGCTGCAGTGAGGCCCGATGCAAGCTTTCGCCAGTTGGAGAGGGTTTTGCGTCTGAATTTCGCAACAAGGCTTCCGAGAAAGGAGTGAGGTTGGTCTACTTGAATCTGAAAATTGGTAACGACAGCTACGATCCACTGGAGTTACATGTACAAGACGAGTTTCTTCCACACAGATGGGTCTGGGCAAACACTATCAGCGAGCCCATGTTATCTTTGCTCGACGATTACGACATTCTATCTCTGGGTCTCCTGAATTATCAAGTGCGAAGCATGGACGTGCAGCTGGACGATCAACCGCGTGGATGCCTTGCCAACTTAAACTCAACATGCCAGAACTTGGCGGTCGGAAGAATGTTGCTACAAAATGTAACAATGGGCAGCTCTGATGAACTATCACATGAGACAAGGGTGGTTTGCGTTGCAGCTCTAAACTGGTCTGTCGAGATCCATCAACATATTAACTATAACTGTTGTGGTATGCATAAAGGACCAAATGGCCCTTCAATTCTGTGCGATCTAACTTTTTACGGAAGGTGGTTTAATGGATTTGATGGAATTATTATTACTTTGTGGATTCTCATGTCACTTTTCATCCCAGCGCTTCCGCTCTTACTCCCAGACTGCTTGTTTAGTCTTCGACGCGAGTGCAACAAGGAAAATCGTTCGGGACAACGGAACAACACTGTTGGACCGGCAGATCAACAGAGCAATCAAGCGATTAAGCCGCGTGACCAAGAAGCGTCAGATGATATAAGAAATGAGCAAAGAGAGGAAGAAAGCGTGATTCCTGTAGATGATGCAAGTCCTATGACTTTTTCAACTCTTTTGCTTAAATGGAGTTCTCAGACAATGCCAAATGTAGGACTGTCTTTTAATATCAAACTTTTTTTGGCGTATGTGTGTGTTTTTCCATGTGTCATTTACGTTCAACTAGGACTTTATAATACGCTCAAAAAGACGCATATTAATGAGAGTATTAAAAGACGCATATCACTTGGGAAGGTATTTACTAAGTATAATAACTGGTCGATATTTGTCACCTTAGGGGTAAAAGAAATTATTTGGATTGCCACATTAACATTTACGAGTTTCGCAAGAGTTTTGTTTTTTAGACCGGGGGATTTTATCTTCAAGCAGGGGATCTTTTGTCCGATATGCAAGGAGGACGGCAAAACGCGAGGCTCGCATCATTCCCTGGGTGATGAAATGCGTCTTCATTTCAAGTTAGTACATCGTGATTTGTGGAAGGCAATCCTCTATTTTACAAAACTAGTTACGTCTGATATTTCAAAATTGTGTCCATGTAAAAAGTGTCCTCAAGCATCACGAACGATGCATCCAATTTACGTTTTGTTGCGTTCAATTTTTATCTTAATCACGCTACTTCTAAGGGTTGTGTTTGGGGCAATCTGTTTCCTGCTTTGTCTACTCTGCTCGCTTGTGGTAGTGTTGTGGTATTCGCCGCTGGTTTTCATTTTGCTTTTTTATGTAAGTAACGGATCTAGACTTGGACACTTGGATGTTGATGATAAGGATGACTGCAAAAACGTTTCGTCATTAAAGCTTTATCGAAAAATTTTATTAAAACTAAACGCTTTAAGTCGGTTTCTAGTTAGAACATTATTATCTGCGTCCTTCTTTTATACGTTTTATATGGTCGTTGCCGTGTCTTGTGATTTTATTAACAAGATTTTAGGATATATAACCGCTGGATTAGTTCTTAATGAGGACGTTATAACACCTTATGTAGCCTTCTTCCTCGTAGTTACAACAAATATCTATCTATGCTATGCTAATATGCAGAACAAATACAAGGAAGTCAAGGAAATTGTTTTAAAATGGCAAAAAGAATTCGAGATAAATATCAACGACCCCGAGGGAACAATTCGAACACAGTTATTTTGGTTTGTCTGTGACAGGGTTCTGCCCATTGAATATGAAATCTGCCGGATGTTTTGTAGTATGGTTTTGATTTTATTTTTTTTGTTTTTAGTTGTATATTCAATTATTGTCTTCGGAAGTGAGTATAAGGCTTCGGCTCTTCTATCGACAATCTATGTGTTCGTTGGTGGACTAATTCCAGCACTGGTTTTTAAAGGACTGACAAAGGGGAATAAATTCACAGGCCGGGCAAAAATAAGAATAGAAAGAGAAATAGAGCGAGCGGTCACAGAATATAGAAACAGTACAGACATCGAGTTAGGGCCGTGTAGTACAGGTAATGATACCATAGTCAATGAGGGAGTCAGGCGAATTTTGGTTAAACCAGTAAAAATAAGTCATTCGTGAAAAAAAGTCCCTTAAGTCCGTAGGATTAAATATTGTACAAGCTAGTTTGCATTAACTGTAATAAAGATTAGAAACCTGGCACAAGAATGTTATCTGGGGGTCTCCAATGGGCTTTTCAGGATCCGGAATTTGGCTTATTTGAGTGCGGGGATTCGGGATTTTGCAAGAAAACTGAGGAGGCGAGAGTTTTAATTATACGAGCGGGACAAGGAATTTGGCGATTTTGTGAAACGGAAGAGAAAATCTCACTTTAAATACGCGAGATTCGGGAAGTCCGCAGACTAAGAAAGAAAAGTAAATCAAGCTGTCGTCTAAATATACAACTTATCTGCCGCTTCTATTTGCAATGAACTCTGAGATTGCTGTGGCACGTGGTAATATGTACAAGGCTGGTTTTCATATGATGGCTACGACAAAGGGGCTCAGTCACGGTACTTTGAGTCATTTTGGCCATGTACAAAACTGTCTTTAAATTAAAGAAACCTGAAAATAGTAGTTTAGTTATATAAAAATACACCAAAGAGATAATAGTAAACCATAAAGGAACAAGGATGGTTAAGGATGGAGAAGATTGACACGGATTACAAACGACGAACTTGAAAAATTTAAGCTAAACTTCTCAAGATGCGCACAATGCTTTTCTTTGATTCCTACCATCTGCAATGTTATCATTTTGGTGGAGAGAGATTCTGATAGATAATTGAATCTAATACAAAGTGCTTGGGTTCGCTCTGAGGGAAACAGGAACTTGACTGAAAAGGATGTTTTTTGTCTGGGTAAGGGACTTAAGAAAATATGACGCGGGGATTACGGGAATAGCGAGGTTGAAGAACCTTATTGAGGATCCTCTGATCTCCTTGCGCGACAGACCTCTACAACAGCAGTGAAGACTACCACGAAGGGCTTGTACCGTTCTTGGACTTAATTGACACCCTAACTAAGAACTCAATTCTGAGTCCAGGTCGATCCAGGGCTTGATCTCGAAGTACGGTATGTGGAAGAGCTTAAAGCCATAAATCAATCAATCGGAGGTCTTTGAGAAGTAAGACTCGAGGATTAGCACAATTGAAACTCGAGCTACGGAGCTTGCTTGTGTTTTTCCAAATTTGTCCCGCGACGACATGACTTTTTATCTTACAGTCCCTCCCTGCCTGCCTCCCTGCCTTGGAAACTCTTCATTAAGGCGGGGATAAACGTGAAGGCCGTTTTGACGTCGTTTAACACGGCCTTTCTGCCAATATCTCGGTCACGTTTCAAGCGACACTAAATCTCTCTGCTTATCTCATTAACCATTGTTTGGCAGTTTTGTGTACATTTTTGGGTGATTTTTGATTATTTTGGGAAAGAGATATTTTTTCTCAATGGATAGGTTAAATTGAGGAAAATGTGAAATGTTGAAGATTTGATGGATTTGTAAAATTGAAATTTGAAGTGAAGAATAAGTAGACGGATACCAAACAGTCCCCTACCAACCTGGGGCTCTCTGCTGCGGGGGTCAACTGTCTGGTAGTGTTACCAACCCATCTTAATCCTAACAATTTCCTTATTTATATTACTTCAAATTTCACTCCTATTCATGTTTACCCCAGCCTTAAACGACCGAAAATCTGGAAAACGTGAAAACAATCAAGCGATGGCGAGATGTTTCCCGCTGACTACGTGCACAGCGCCCAACAGCAGGCTATTTGCTATCGCTGTTTTAGACACGCACTTGATTCACGAGTTACCCTCACTCACGAATCTCCATGACAATTCAGCTACTTTTACGGGTCAAAAAATTTGAATCATGGCAAGTCATATTTGTGAACAGACTCCCACCAGTCCTATTACTTATCGCATGTATGAAAAGAGACGAAAAGGCGTTTGCGTAGGAGGCTCAAGAGTGGATGTTCGCTTTCTAAAATAGGAGTTTCGAAGAATATAATGAAAGATTGTGAATCGAAACTTGACCTCATATCGTAGGATTCAGGCCTTGCGCGTAACTTCAAGCATCAAAAACAGCTTAGTGTGTGACAACATGTCATACATCTGATACTCGTGATAAATCCGCCTCGACCTCAGCTACTAAAGTAAATCAAGGAATGAAAAAGAAAGACAGACGCAACTGAGATTACTCGTAAGAGATTAACGATAGCTTGCGTTACAGAGTCGTTAACAACCTCGTTCCCAGGGTCCTCTCCTACTCGGCCCCCGTGGCGAGAGAGAGAGAGACGGGTCTCTCTCTCTCTCGCCACGGGGGCCGAGTAGGAGAGGACCCTGGGAACGAGGTTGCCTAAGAACTAGAAGCGACGATTCGTGACCTCTAATTGAATTTACTCTTTGTGAAAAACAAAAGTATCAAGATACCTTTGTAACTAAAAATAAAAATATCTGGTGCCATTTGCATACTAGTAACTCACGAAGTGCTTCAAAACTCAAGACTCATCTAGTTCATAGCTAAAATCCTTAGCCTAACCCATAGAAAATGAAGAAGTAAGTCCAATATATGAATACTTCCTCCACTTTTACAGAAGAATAAATATGGCCGTTCTGAACTGTATCGGGATCAAATCTTCTCACATACCATTTACCTTTACAACAGGAAATTTGATTGGTGTTTAATAGTAGATCCCATATGATTGGTCTGACATACATACATCTCTCACCACCCGTCCATAACATACCCGACGCGCCGACTAAGAGATTTTTTTTTTGTTACAAAAAAATAACTCAAAAACAAAAATCCAGAAACTCGCTTAAAAGGCTTCGGATCGAGCTGAGAAGCGAGATGACTAAAGAAAAGACAACAAGACATCGAGGCAAGTTATATGTATGGGCTATTGACCAAGTGTGAGGTCAAGGTGGCTGGATATTGGCCAAAAAAAAGAACGAGGCCAATATCAAGCCATCTTGACCGAACAAGCTTGGTCAATAAAGGATTTATTATATGGCTTTTTGGGAAATTTTTCTTGCGGGACAAGGCGGGTAGTCCCGAGCAAGCAAGATGGCTCCATCTTGCCCGCTCGGGTAGCCAATCACCATTTACCATTTACCATTTACCATTTATTTATTTATTTTAAAGATCTATTTACAGAAAGGGCATGCCCGCAACTAGCAAAGGCTAATCTGGGCGGGCCATGCCTTAATAAGCAAATTACAAAAGAAAAAAAAAAAAAATATATATATATATATACAAACAAAAATTAATTAATAAAAAGAAGGAATACAGTATTAAGAAATAACAAGAAAAACCGTTTCACTAACCTAACTTAAAATATTAAATGTACAGATACAGTTTATGTAGTTGGAAGAGGACAGTAAGGGAAAATATTACCAGGACTTTACATTTTTTATTATCTGAGATAAATCTATATAAGAGTCTTGTGAACCTAAAATGTTGAATAAAATTTGCTTAAGTTTTCTTTTAAATGCGTTTTTGGAAAGATCTCTTAATGCCTGAGGTATTTCATTCCAGACTTTTACTCCTATTCGAGAGAAGGAATTTGCTAAAACGGATAGCCTAGAAGGTTTGGTATAGAAGTTATTAGAGGTAGAAGAACGTGTATTGTAAGAATGAACATTAGATATATCTTGAAATAGATCTTGAATATTAGACGGAGCTGACGTATTTCGAACGTCAAACATCAAATTAGCTATAGATTCATAATAAAGGAATTTTATCGGTAAGACCTGAGCATCAAGAAATAGAGGAATTGCATGCTCACTATAATCAGCGAAAAAGATAAAGCGGAGAGCTCGTTTTTGCAATTTTAGAAGCTTGTCAAGGTAAGATTTACAAGCCTGGCCCCATATCGCCAGACCATATGTTAAATAAGGAGTTACAAGAGCATGGTATATATTTAAAAGAGTATGCGTTGGCAGAAAGTGTCGTAATTTTGTGATTAATCCTACAGTTCTGCTTACTTTGATGGTTATATAGTCAATATGGTGTTTCCAAGACAAATTTTTATCAATAAGGATCCCAAGATGTTTAACATAATCTTTATGCTCCAGAGCCACCTTCTTGTTCTGGTTGCTATCAAATATCACGATTCTAGGTTGATGAGTAAGTTTCCTTTGAGGAGGGCAGAATATGACAAAATTACTTTTTTTAATATTCAAGGTCAATTTGTTCGCAGTTAACCAATCATATACATTGTTAAGTTCTTGATTTACAGAGAGTTCCAACGATTTAAGATTTTTATCAGAATAAAGGATATTTGTATCATCGGCAAAAAGATAAAAACTGAACTTATCTGATGATTCCTGTATGTCGTTGATATATAACAAAAAAAGTAGTGGGCCAAGAACAGAACCCTGAGGCACCCCACAGGTAGAGTCTAACCTTTTAGATATATGAGGACCAAATTGAGTCGTTTGACTTCGACCTTGCAAGTAGGAAGAAAGCCAGATGTTTATATGGCCACGGAAACCATAGTGATCTAACTTATGCAAAAGAATTTTGTGATCTACAGTATCAAAAGCCTTTTTCAGATCAATAAAAATCCCACATGAGAATACACGGTTGTCCATATTTGTCTGAATTGCATTTACAATATCTAGGATTGCATGCTGAGTAGAATGTGCCTTGCGAAAGCCATATTGAGATGGAGTGAGCAAGTTCTTCTGTTCAATAAAAGACTCCATTCTTTTAAAGACTATTTTTTCAAAGATCCTGTTGAAATTGGAAAGTAGAGAGATTGGCCTATAATTGTTAGCGTCAGTATCATCATCTTGTTTGAAAATCGGAATAATCTTAGCCATTTTTAACTTAGAGGGATATACTCCAGTTGAAATAGATATATTTAAAATGTCCGCCAGGATACCACTTATAACATTAGAAGAGCATTTTAGAAGTGGCGTTGGACACGAATATAAGCCGTGAGATTTATTTTTTGGTATGCAAGAAATTTCCGATCTGACTTCCTCTGGAGTAACTAGGTTAAAAGCAAAGGACGATTGAGGTGATTTAGTTGTCTTAAGAAAGTCACCAAAATGGCGCTTAGCGGATGGCAGGTTATTTGCTAAAGTTGGCCCGACAGAGGCAAAATGTTTGTTGAGAACATTAGCTATATTAAGAGGGTCTCTGGTTACTTTTTCAGAGTCCGAAGGATCTTTAATGGAAGTGATAGTTTTACTTCTCTTTGATTTACGTGCAAGAATGCTATTGATTCCTTCCCACGTTTTTTTCATATTAGTCAAGTTAGAATCAAAGAAGTTAAAATAGTATTGTTGTTTGCTTATACGTGTTAAGCTACAAATTTTATTTCTATAAGTTTTGTACTTAGAAACATCACCCGATGCATACAACTTGTTTTTAATCTTGATGGAGGTGCGTAAGCCTTGTGTTATCCATGGTTTGGAGAGCTGTTTTGCTTTACGATTTGAAATTATCTTCATTGGTGCATGATTATTGACAAGCTTATTAAACTTGTTGTAAAAAGAAGAGAACAAATTATTTACATCGCACGAATTCTTTTCAACAATAGCTTTCCAGTCCACTTGGGAAACTTCGGTGTTGAAACAATCAGCAGAAAACCGCGAGAAATTTCGCACTTTAAATTTGTTAACCTTTACTTTATCCTTAACAGATTTTAGGACGCAAAATTGAGAGAAATGATCACTAATATCAGATACTATGTTACCACAGGTCACAACTTGGTCAGGATTGTTAAGAAAAATATTATCGATAAGAGTGGCAGAAGAGCTACGAACACGGGTTGGTTTGTCAATTGTTGGGATTAGATAACAGCTTTGAAGAGAAGATATAAAGTCGTGGCTATAAGAAGATGAGTCGCACTTTAGAAGATCTATATTGAAATCACCCATGATTACAACGTGTTTTCCCGAAGACGTAAATTTTTCAATTGTTTCATCAAAATATTGCTGAAAGCGGTTAGGTGAATTATGCTGTCTGTATAAGACGCCACAAATAACACTTTTCTTTTTGACAAAAGTAATCTCAATCCATAGGGACTGAAAGGCTTCATTCGAGATCTTTCCTAAAACAGAATAACTTAGTGTCTCGTCAATAAAGAGCCCAACACCACCTGACGCTAGAGGTGTGGGAACACATTCAAAAACATAGCCGGGAATATTTGCATTGCATGTGTGAAGATTTGAATTGGTAATTTTAGTCTCAGTGACTCCAATAACATTAAAGTGAAAATCCAACTCATACAGAAGATGAGTTTGAAGATTTTCAAGGTTCCGGTTTAAACTGACTACATTATTGTGAAAAACAGAAAAAGTTGTCTCAATATCATCTTCCAATTGTTTGGTCTTCATATCTCTAAAACTATGCGGGGAAAAATACCGGCTATGTATTCGCATATGAGACTGCCCCGAAGGGGAAAGATTATAATATATACGAGTGTTAAGATTAAACAAATCTAGGTCATAAATACTTGACAGCTTATCTAAATTTCTCCTAGTTTTACAGAGAGTCACGAAAGAATTGTTAGATTGACCATGGATCATAGATAAATCTCCTCCACAGCTAAAATATGGCAGTTCCTTTAATAAAGATCGTCTAGATTTATCAGCGTCAATACTCGTACCTTCCATATTACAGGAGTTACAATACTACGAGTACTAAATTAAATTTAAAAGTGCACTTATCTGCGAAAGATGAGTTGCTGTTTGAAAATCAAGCTTCAGCCACTACCAGGTAAATGACCAGATGGCGAGGATTCACGTACTCTTAGATTCTTAGATCACAGCGCAGGATTTGATTCATCTTGCCCGCTCACGGAGCTAGCCATATAATAAATGTATTTATGCTCGGTGCGTTGGGAATTACGTGTCGTATATGGAGGTTATGTAATGCGTACATGCAGCATTCAGGCGTGTATGTATGGGTTATTGACCAAGTGTGAGGTCAAGATGGCTGGATATTGGCCGAGTTCTTTTTTTGCGTGTTTATGGACCGAGACGGAACTCGGCCAATATCCAGCCAATATCCAGCCATCTTGACCGAACAAGCTTGGTCAATAAAGGATTTATTATATGGCTTTTGGGGCAATTTTTCTTGCGGGACAAGGCGGGTAGTCCCGAGCGGGCAAGATGGCTCCATCTTGCCCGCTCGGGTAGCCAATCACAGCGCAGGATTTGATTCATCTTGCCCGCTCGCGGAGCTAGCCATATAATAAATCACGCTTATTGTTCGGTTGTCGTTAAATAGGTTCACCACGTTTTGTGCTCTCACTTTAGGTCAATTCAGTGCCTATAATCGACGTCACTTAGTTTTCTCTCTTATCATGTCTGATAAGGAAGGTGAGGAGGATCCAAAAGTTATCTCCGTTGGGTCTTTTGAAGATTTAAGGTCTTACTTTGATCAAAACTTTTCACATTTAAAGCGTGAACTTTCTGACGATCAACTCAAATCGTCTTCATCCTTGGTGAAGAAGCTTAAGTCCGAAACAAACTTAAGCTTCAAGTTTAGTGGCAACAAGAAGCAGTTCGACTTTAATACTGAGACTTTGGAACACATTACCCAGAGCCTTTCTTTTGTTGATTCGCTCAAATCTCTTGTCGGCCTTGAAAACTCCGAGAATCACCAAGTTTCAGCGTTGATTCTTAAACTCGACGATTCCCTCAACGCTGCTTCTAAGGCCATAAAGCGAAGAAATAAGCTCATCAGAATAGCGGATAAATCGGAAGCTGGTTGGGCTGCAGTTGACGAGTATCTTTCTGACGAAGTCGCTTCTGGTTCTGAAGACGAAAAGAAGATCCGTGCTGCTGAGCGGAGAGCGTTGCAAAAGAAGAAGAATGCTCGCATTGCGAAGTCGGGACAGAAGTTG